>CACRXP010000368.1:412683-423614 GCA_902702965.1 Spirometra erinaceieuropaei | reverse complement strand
CTGTGCACTAGCCACCCTTTTCTGCAACTGTCTCTGATGATGGATTCAAGAGAGAATCCGAAACGTCAGGCGAATAAAGCCATTGTTCCAGCGATCGCTTCTTCTTCTGATCAACTAGTTCCTGGAACTCGCATTTTCGCTTTTATCGGCAAAGGCTACTTAATTGGCATGAATTTTTCGCATTAAATTTTGATGGTCATATATATTAAAATATATTTTATAGAATGAATGTACAAAGTGTGGTGTCGTTTGCTTATTTGGTTACAAATCACGTCAACAGTACACTTTATGATTAAAGGCAGGATATGTGTAGGTTTTAAAAATGTTTTCTAATTCCTAAATAATTTTAATGCAGATATGCCGTTGCATTAGCGTTTGGCGTTAATAGTCTCCAGGGCGCATGTTTTCCGCGTAAGGAAAGTCATTTATTCCTATATGCCTTTAAGAATTTACTATTTGGTGTTCACAATATTTTACGATGAGTGCGGACTGTGTTATACGTTTCATGATGAGCATTGGTTAACAGACAGGTACGATGCTGTATGAATGTACATAGCAGGCTCTTAAATATCGTATAGTTAAAAACAAACCTTAGACCTCGGCCCCATGGCAAATGAATTTTAGAACATAAACATCACCCACGCAATTTGATACGTTGATGAGGACGTCGCATCCTGGTTTGAGTATTTTCTTATTTGCTTCGGTTTTGTTTGACGTCTTCGATTACACTGGATCCGGTGGGCTGACCTTATCTGACAAATCGCGTGCAAAAAATATCTATGTAGGCTCATTGTTCAGCACGCCCACAGTTAACGCCTTAGGAGAAGAAAAAAGATTTTTTTCGAAATCGAGGGGGTGCCAAATGCGCCCTCTTACACAATTTCTCACCAACCACATTGTTATCTTTATCAGGCTACTTTATCACGCTAATACTTTCCTTCGCGTGCATTACTTTTGTAGATGTCTACGCAAAAATGTGCCTATAAGTGCCTAGTTTCAACATTACTCTTTCTTTATCTATGCAGTTATTAGGTTTTTCCTCCGTCTTAACCTTTCCTTTTTCTCATAGAGGTAAGTGGTTTTCGGTACAAATGTGTCATTTGCCACTTTCCATCATTGACCGATGCTCGTCTCTGTTGGCTGCGTTTTCCTGTAGAGCCTGTGCCGTCGTAAATTGATAAGTGGTAGTCTATACAACGACACTGCCACTGACGCAAACAGTGTTACAGATAAACCTCCGCAAAAAGATTGTACATTTTCACTTTTCTTCTTACAGCTCCCCAATTCTTCGCCGTATCCTCCCTCATAAACCCCGTATTACCGCAATTAACGCAAGACACGCCCACCGGTTATCAGTTGCCGACCCCGGTTTTGTGACCTATATTTGCTCAACATGCCATCAGTTAAAGCGCATGTTCCTCATCCGTCCACTGATCCGATCAGCAATAATACAGGGCTGGGTCAACTAGCTAGCGATCTAAGGTACTGCCAGATACAGTCGAGCAGAATCTGCTATCTAATCGAAGGTTCCCGATAGGATCCGTTGACATGCATTAGGTGGGCTAAATCACGAATTTTCAACTGAAATTGTGCAATGCGTTTTCGCTTCAAAAGGGCTAATTAAGTAGGTTAGTAAAACTAATCAGTCTGCAGAATAATTCTATACTCACTCAGTTACCACAGGATGCCGGCTTTCGAGCGAATTTCCTTTCGGCTGCGTGCATAAACCGTACTATGTAGAAAATGGCTACTTATGTTGCGTGTAATTTTTTTATTGATTTTCGGTCTCTCTAAAAGTCTTATTATAATTCATGGAAACATGCATAACAATATTCATTGTTTCGCTTATGCTTTAGAGAATTCCGTCTTCTTTCAATTTTAAAAACGTTTTCGATTCCCGAATCATTTCGAACCCGCTCTGCCGTCGGACTTACATTCAGTGTTTCCAAACTAGAAGCCATGTATTTTCTGCGTACGAAAAACCACACATATCTCTACGGCATTAAGAGAAGACCCTATGGGGTTCATGAAATTTAGCATTTGATTTGATCCATATTGTTAACTTTGCAAGCCGCATTGGTAAATGCAGATACATGACGTCGTATGATCGGCCATTTCACGGTATCAAAAAGCCTCGTAATTAGAAACGATTTAAGAACTGACATATTTCCCTCCTTAGAGTATCAAATTGAAAGAAGTCCTAATTTTCTACCGAATGAACAAAAGAATGAATATGTTTATCAATGTTTTGCATGCACTATAATTGGACTTTTAGGGGCATCGAGAATCAATGAAAAAAATTCATGTTATATAACTAGTCATTATTCACAGACTGTAGTTTTTGCATGCAGCCTCAATGGAGATCGTTCGATAGCCGGCATCCTGAAGTAACGGAATTATTATAGAATTATACTGCAGACCAAATACTTTTCCAAACCTGCATTATTAATCTTTTCGAGACGAAAACACATTTCGGAATTTCAGTTGACAATTCATGAGTTAACACACCTACTGCATTTCTTAATTGTCTATTATTTTCCGTTTCCGTCTTCGTAAGCGTGTACTGATGCAGTGAATATTTTGATACTCAGTGCTACAAACTGTGCCACGTCCGACATAGGCTTACAAGCTAGATCATGGACTCACTCTACAGTTCAAATGCCGGTCCCAATTTTGTTAATGTTCTAATGAAAGATATCTACTTAGGCTTATGCCGTGTGGTTTTTATTCTCCGCAATCCAGGTACCTGCTGCAACCCGTATACGCTCTGAAACCATAACATGCAACCTACTGATATCATCAAAGTAGTTGGTAATGCACACTTAGTCTAGGTGATTGGTGGACCGTGGACGTTTTCAACACGCGGCGTCCCTTGCATGAGGGTGGTCAAAATGCTCAAAGGTAATCATCGAAGTTAAAATGCGGCAAAGCAATGGGATTTACAGGCGAATGAGACAAAAGACGTGGCTATATATTTTGCGGATTTGATGTGCTTGCGTGGTGGTCTATTTTAGATGCCCCATATTTGTGGCCTAGTTGTTTCACGCACTGTGCAGTTTATTAATGCGTAAGTCATGCACGTCAAGTGGTTACGCAAACATGCGCTCTGTTTTAGCTGAATACGCTTCCTTTAAATAAGAAAAAAAAGGTGAGACCCACGAGTAAAGCGATACTTAAAATCAAAGGCAGGTGCGCCAAGCAGAATGCCGGAAAACCAACAAACAATTCATTATTAATCAGCGATAACATAGCAGGTGAACGTAAGTTAGACATATTTTCTGGCAAATATAAACAGGTCTGCATAACTCGTTTTAAGAACGAACCAAAATTGCTCAAAATAAAATCGTCCTATGCACAAAAGTTTGTATGGCATGAATTTGACCTTGGACAACATGCTGAGACAAAAAAGATATACTCACAAAATAGTGTAAAAACTAACTTTTTAGAGGTGCATTTCGATGGGTTTTTTCATCAAAGCTGCTGTATCGGTAGGTTTCGTGCGGATTCTGCGTATTTATCTGCTTTGCTTATTAACAACTGGCAATAAAGGGCTGTCAATTAAATCTTTCCATAAGAGGTAGATTTTAATAGCGTTCATCAACTTAATGGGAATTCTGAGGGCATTTTGTATGTACGTTTTGATTTAGGTCTTATCTGTGACATGTTTTCACTCCGCCCGCTATCGCTGCATCGTCGAATGTGTGTCTGTCACGAGATTGCGAGGCAGTCCTCTGTAAGGCATATTGAGGCCGTCTATGTTACTTTCCTTTTGCTTGGTAATTAACTGAATCAGAGATGAACTGACTGATTAACGGCCCATCAACGCCAAGGTTGCCGCGACGACCGAAAACGCTAGATGTCTGAGTTTTCCGTTTACCCGCCATATATTACCATCATTTAATAGCCCATTTTATTCCCCTTTTTTGGTAGCTGGGGTTATTAACAGCACATCACTTAAGCGGCCGACACAATCTCATGTTTTTAATGCGCTGATGTGTAGCGGTCAGCCAACGTGGCCGGTCTGGCGCCATTGTTCAAGATCTCGCTGCCCAAAGGCCATTTAACCCCCGCAGCGAGCTCTCGCAGACGGGCTGACCTGAAGGCAAATGCAACACACACTGACTTGACAACACTTGCGCGTGAGCCGCGAGCCTACAAAAGCGGCTGCCACCACTAGCTCAGGGAGTCCCAGGCGTCACTGGACGCAAACGAAACCGGTCCTGGCTTCGCCAGTGGCCAGTGTCTATTGAAAGGACAACTCCGGGTTATTTGCCCAATAAACCCCCATTTCGGTGCCTTTTTTCTTTCTTCCTACAACTTGGAATATGATTCAACGATGGTAGCGCACAAACAAAGACCACCCATTCACACCGCTTGGTCACAAAAGATGTTTTCAATGACTGGCCTGGCGCTAAATATTTCTGCCATGGTATGTACATTTGAATTTTATTCAAAGGTTCTTTGGATAAATAAATATTTCACTCAGCGCACAATATAACACCTATAGGCATCGAAATCCTTCTCATAGTCCGGAGTTGTCCCGAAATTTGTAATTTTTGTCCTATACCCACTACCTAAGACGTCTGTTGGAAATCTCAAAAAAGAGCGCCGCATCGTTTAGGAAAACGTAATTCAATGATACAATCCTTCAACTAACACGCAAACCCTTGTCTTATAACGGTTAGTAAAAATTGCCATAGTATGATGTTTCTGAGACGTACAACAGATGTCATATGTCGTGCAATTCTAGCTATTATTCGGAAGTGTGCTGTTGATATGAAAATATTTCAAGTCGTTATTCTCACTACCATGTACACAACTGCAAAAACATTCCGTGACATTAAGATATCCCCAGTGTTAATAATTCTGTTTCTTTTTTACCAAACAAGGACCGCATAATAAGGTGAACGTCTCCTCTTAATTTACGGTGTGGCTTTTTAAAGAATCCTTTCCTCTAACAAGAACCGCGTAAGTGGTGTGAGTGATTATGCATAGTTTTAGATGCCCTTGTAGTATTATATACGGTTTGAAGAAAGAAAAGACGAGACCATTTTTCATGCGCTTTTCTCATAGAAAAATTACGTCGTTTACAAAACTAACGTTTACTATCGTGGTATGAGATCTTTTCTTAAAAAACTTTTTTGTCCTGTATTTTAGCTCAACCTGCTGCACATGTGCATACAGGACTCAAAAATCGCAAGCAGAAAACTTTTTATGTGAGTAGAATCAAACGTTTCATTAGGTTATTAAGTATATATCATATACGTTTTGTATAAAGGTTTTAGTAGGTGTGTGCACTACTCAGTATTATTGCTTAAAATCTGATCGCGACCCTCCCTGCCATTAACTTAAAGTGAAGTTCTAATTGCCGGCGATTCTTGTTCCTCTGTAGGACTTAACAAGTTGGTCGTAAAACATTTATGATAAGCATGCTATTATCAGGCTTATTGATAGATTTTGATTTCTTAGGAGATTTAATGGACTTAGTACAACGTGAAATGCAGATGTTTTGAATACACAAACTGAATTACTCTCCGTGACCGAGTTGATGAAACGTTGGCGGAAATACTGAAATGTGTTTTCGATTATAAAGGATTGCTTAGGTGGGGTCCTTATGTTGCTTATCAAACGACTATATCCCATAGTTTTTCTGATTCGCTAGTATGTCGTCATTTGAATGCTTTTCTTTTCTGATCAACTGTAGAAGCGGACCTTTGTAAAAAATGATTACTTATGTAGCATGTATTTTTATACTGATGTTCGATGCTCCTAGAAATTTAAATATTTTATATGCACAATGTGCACAAATATATGCTTTCTCTTACTTGTTTGGCAATAACTAAAATTCTCTTTGCACTTTATACCAGAACAAAGCGTATATTTATGTTCTGAATACGTTTCCCAATTACCCAAAAATTTTGGGTCAATTCAGCCGTTGCATTATAATTTCGCGATTGCTGTTTACTAAGGGGCATGCTATCCGCATAATAAAAATCATATATTCCTCTAAGACTTTTAGTAAATATCATGGTGAGCTCATACACTTTTGCGGTGGATGTGGACTATATTGTAAGATTCACGTGGAGCATGGTTAAGCAAAGACTTGCGACGGTCTGCATAAAAACACCGCACGATCTTAAAAATTTCATAATTAGAAACCATTTCAGAGCCGCAATATACGCGTTACTCTGGTTAAAAGTGCAAAGCGACTGTTAGATCCTGCCAAAGAAATAAGAGCAGGATTTCCATAAAAATATTAAAATTTCTAAGAACATCAAAATTCAGTGTAAAAAAATATTCCAGTGAAGTGGTCATTTTTAAAAAAAATGAGGTTTCCACAGGAGGTCAAACAAGTGCATTCAAAAGCTGACACCATGGCGAATCCGAAATATTATGGGATTTTGTCGTTCAATAAGCAACATTACAACCCCACCTATGTAATCCTTTCTAATCCAAAACGCATTCCAGTATTTCGGCCAACATTTAATCAGATCGTTCACGCACTGTAGATATTCAGGTTTTAATTTGCTTTGGTGCGCGACTCAAAACCACCAGTGAATTAAAATTAGAGGTTTTCGGCCGTTTTTGTCTGCCAGCTACGGCATCATGGATTGAATTTTACGATCCGCTGTGCAAAACCAGGGTCCAGCATTGTACGAGGCACCCTGCATCCGGTTCGTATCTCTAGGTCTTGCTGTTCTTTACCAATGCCAGTAACCTCTCATACCGGGGAGGACTTTGACACGCCTAGGACATTCAAAGTGCTGAATGAATTATACTGGGTCTTTTGTAAAGCTTGTAGCATGCAAAACACCTCTCATGCAGTACGCGTTTTAATGTTTTTTTCAATGTTTTTCCATATCTCAGTAGCTTTTTCTGACATTGTAGAGGGGTTTTGAGATTAAGCTCCCTCTAAGTGCTGAGGTTAATAAAAGTTCGTTTTTTGATTTATTTTAAGTCAAAGCTTACATCAGCGGTTCACGATGGCTAACACTTTTCCCACAACGTAGGCCCCCATGTTGCATGCTTAAATTGTGTGTGTTAACGGTAGCTTGTAAGTTCTTATTCGGTTTATGCTATACTGCCTTAAATTTTTTTCTTTTGCATTTGCCGGAGTGTACCTTATCATATCCGCTTACTGCTGCTTCGCAGCCCCTGCTTCCTATGTTTAAGACTGATTGAGTAGGAGAGACTTCATCGTAAACTAAGGAGATGCATGCATACATCTTGCGTCTCAAAATTCATCAACAACGCCAATCGGCATAAAGATACTCCTTTAGGCCGCATTAAACAATTTACTCTTTGGTGATTTGCCCAACACTTCAAAACTCACCTAAATGTACAGAGAATTGATTTACGCAGTTCTATGAATGAAACGGTTTACTGATTCGCACCAACATCACTGTCACTAACTGTAATCGTGCCAGGAGATCGGTCGCGCAATTTATGTTTGTATAAATTGTTATTATACGGCGATAAGTCAACTATATATGAGAAATGTGTTTCATATTTTAAAAAAATAATGAAACCGATAAAATGATTAACATACAGCAAAATCTATAGATATTTGCGTCATTCCAGATACTGCCTTCTAAAAAAGCTTGTTTTCTTTACTGTAAGCCAGGAAGACGTAAGTAGTATAAGTCGACCCTCTTGATGCCCTTATAAGTTTAAATTTGTTTTTTTTTAGAAGGCCCCGACAACAGATGTCTTTCCTGTGCTCGTTTGGTAGCAAAATGCGCCGTTTTCAATTTTTTCATTGAAGGAAAAATAGGACTCAGTCTAAAGACGTTTTAGGATCCACGCGTACGTGCTGGGCTTTGTGCCGGCAACCGTAAGCCTCTTTTTATGATATTACGAAGACAATAGATAATGCCTGTAAAGGCTTGCGGTGCGTGGACATTACCGCACTAATCACTGCCATAATGCCAAACTGGATCCTGTCATTCCATGTCGCAAAGGTTAAATCTAGCCTGATTATTCACATAGATTTTCGGTGGTCTTTTACATTCAGATATGCGGTGCTTGACCGATCTCATTAAATATTGGTCGTGTTGTAATATTGATCAGCATGCTTTAGTATCCTACACTATTTCGGACTTGCTCTTTTATTCAGCCTTCTGCAGAAACCACACTCAACAAAAATGACTACATAATTAGCATGGCTTTTTCACACCTATTTTCGATAGTCTTATAAATTCAAATATATCTTATAGAAAACGTGCTCAAGAATGATATGCGAACCCTTGCTGCTGGGAAGGTTCCCGAGACAGCTTGGTCAAGGCGTCTTCTTAGGAGTTCACCTGCAGCGTCTCCTTGGAAGGGGACTTTGAGGAACAACGTTTTCTTCTCGGCGGTTAGTGTGGTGGGTTTTGCAGGTCGTTCAGCAAGGTTCTTTGCAATGAACCTGTCAGGATACCCATTTTCGCGAAGCAAGTCCTGGATTTTTCTAAGTTCCTCCTCGATACTATCTTTCGAACAAATTTTTCTAGCCCTTTGCGCCAAACACCTGACTAGATTCCGTTTTTGTTGGAGAGGTACGAAACTAGCGAAGTTCGTGTATTGTCCAGACCAGGTTTTCTTTCGATAGACACTCCTTCGGATGCTACCGTCAGATCTCCTGTTTAGAAGGACATCTAAGAAAGGAAGCGAACCAGCCGACTCCATCTCCAACGTGAATTTGATCGACGGATGTGCTTGATTTGCAGCATTTAGGAGGGCAGCGACGTCGGTTTCTGTGGTTGCAATCGCAAAGATGTCATCAACGTAGCGACCATAATGTTTAAGCTTCTTGATCTGATCGCTTAGTTGAAATCTCTCCAGCTTGCCCATGAAGACGTCGGCTAAGAGAGGTCCAAGAGGCGAGCCCATGGCAACGCCGTCTATTTGTCTATAGAGTTGGTTGTCAAAAAGGAACTGCACATTTAATGTGCATCTAAGTAATAGTTCCTTGAGTGTTTTTATCGGCAGTAGATTTGTAAAATTAGTTAGCATGCAGCATAATTCAATAATAATGCGGTTACTTTGGTATGCCGGCTTTCGAACGAACTTCTTCTCAGCCGCATGTAAAAGCCACACTCTGTAAAAGCGACTATTTATGTAGCATTTTTCTCACTGATATTTGATACCCATAGAAATTCAATTAAATTTCATGGAAAGCATGCATTAAAATATTCATTTTTAAACTCATTTGGTAGAAAACATGCATGCGACCTCCCGTTAAGCTTGCATTTAGGATTCCCAAACTACAACCCCTTTA
Source organism: Spirometra erinaceieuropaei (assembly GCA_902702965.1). Lineage (NCBI taxonomy): Eukaryota > Metazoa > Platyhelminthes > Cestoda > Diphyllobothriidea > Diphyllobothriidae > Spirometra > Spirometra erinaceieuropaei. Next base: position 414,355 of record CACRXP010000368.1, on the reverse strand, counting down.
TTTTCCGCGTACGGAAAACCGTACATTTCTCTTCAATGTTAAGAAGAGGCTATATGGAATTCATACAATTTAACAGTGGATTTGAACCATATTGTAAACTTTACAGGCCATATTAACAAGCGGCCCCAATGTCTTATGAACGGGCATTTCGCGGCATCAAAAATCTTATATTTGGAGACTTTTTGAAAACCAACTTATATCCTTCCTTCAAGTATAAAATTAGAAGACGACGCATGTTTCTACTAACTGAGTGAGAGGATAAATATTCTTATGCATGTTTTCCATAAAGTATAATTGAATTTCTAAGGGCATCAAATGCCAATGAAAGCGATTCATGCTACAAGGGATCAAGGGATAATGCTTCAAGTGATGTTTTATCGCGTATTTGTTTACTCGAATGCTCAAAATGCTGATTCAATTATACAGTGTCTTTTGAAGGTCGTTTTTTTCGAGCCTTACGCCAGCTCTGCAGGATGTATGAATATTTGTGCACAATAAAGGCTCCTAGTGCTGCATGTTTGAAAGTGTGTATGAGAAAATGTTGGGTTTATTTCTTTTTGGTTTTTTCACTCTTGCATAACATTTTTGCTCTAAGTTAGCGAAGTCCAAACGTGCATATGTGGTTGCCATTTCGTTGCAATTACTGCCTCCTATGTTTGAGACTGATCCCGGGGAAGAAACTCTATCCTAAAATACAAGGTGCGCGTGGAATACGTAAGCCTTCTGCTCAGCCCCATCCAGTATTCAGGTCAGGTGTGAGAGAGAAGGGAGATTTTGGCGTTTGCAGTGCAAATCGACTATCGTTATCTACAGTTGGTGGCCTAACACATAAAATTTGTAGAAATCGACGAATGCTTGCAAATCACTTGCAAACCGGAATAATTTCTTGATTCTAATGTCCAGCATACTTAAATACAAGTTTAAGAGAATTATGAAAATAAAAGAAATGCTAAGAGAGAGAGAGAGGAGAGAGAGAGAGAGGAAATGCGCTTTATTTTGAAATCGTAAGTTCAAAATTTTCAGCAAAAAATTGGCTCCATTCACTGTGGGTAGTAAATAAGTTAAGAGATTATTCAACAGTCAAAGAAACGATTATTATGGGGATAGTTCAAGTCTGAGCTTCTGTATTTCTGTCTCTTCGCACGTAAGATAGCGCGCTAGGAAGGGCAATACAGAGGCTCGATAAGCCGATGTGCGACAGGGTATAAGACGGAAGTTGCGGCGCATCGGGCGGGAAGACTTGGCAGCCATTAGATCGGAATGTAGGGGATGGGCAACGTCATCTAGAATTCGACCAGCAAATTGCTTGACCGCATTGAAGTGTCGTTGTAAGATTGTGTCAACTAAAAAAATATGAGAAACGCCAGCAGCAGAAGAGAGCATGCGGAGGATTCGTTTCAAAATTAAAAGATCCTTTTTTAACAGAGCAGGAAAAACGACAGGAGAACAGTATAGGATAAGAGGAAGAATGCAGGCATCAATGAATCGCCAGACTAAGGGTTGAGGTGTGTAGTAGGAACGCAAACGTCGAATGTAGTAAAGGAGTTTACGAACTTTAATAAATATGGACTCAATATGGAGGGAAAAAGAAAGATTTGAGGACAAAGTAACGCCGAGATACCTGAAAGAGGATACCTCATTAGGAAGAATGTCAGAGGAATCAGGGTTAGGA
>CACRXP010000368.1:341530-412581 GCA_902702965.1 Spirometra erinaceieuropaei | reverse complement strand
CGATTACATCAATTAAATCATCAGAGTAAGAAAAAAGGGACTTACAGTCTCTGCACCAATTTTGATTTACGAAAATGGCAACGCCTCCACCTCTGCCACAAGATAAGGATTTTCTATCTGTTCGAAAGCAGTAGAAGGATGGAGGAGTAATAAGCTGAGAATCAATGTCACTATTAAGCCACGTCTCTTGAAGGCAAACAACTTCAGTTTTGCTGTGTTCTTTTTTAAACAAAAGTAGCTCCAAATCATGGGTTTTGTTGAAAATAGAACGACAATTTGTCGACAAGAAGGCAGGGATTGACAATTTGTGATTCGGCTGACGTTTGAATGCGAATTGCCAGCCACAACGGTGTTTTCTCCGATGCATAGGCCGTTGTTGACGGATATTTGATAAAGTCAACACAGAACGATCACAAATACGACATATTGGTCGTAAAGTACAACAGTTTGCATCATGGTCGTTCGTAAGTGAAATTGACAATTTAATTCCGTTCAAAAGGGTGCTAGCGTACTGTAGAGACGACCTCATAATCTTAGCTCAGACAAACAAAGGATGCAAAACAATTCAATATATCGAAAAGAAAAGGCACAGTAATGTACAATTAGTAAAAATCCACACGTGAATGGAGAGCTACAAAAATGGCGGCTCAAATTCAAAAGCCCGCCAGTTTGTGCTAAAGGCAGTGTTGCATTATTTATAAATGCCGATTTATTTTAAAAACTGCAAAGTTCCGAAAACGACGGAAATGACTCTAAGATAGTAAGCTTAGTTTTTTGATGAAGATAACGTATCCTTATACGAAAAACGTTGTTCATAAGTAAAGTTTATTTCTATATATCGTTAAATAATTAGTGTCAATTCACACATGACGGTTTTTCATCTGCCTACATTCTGAGTGTAGATTCCAAAACTGTTTTCCAGAGATTCGTGATATTCTTGAAACATTTGAGTTAAATAAGATGAGGTTTACCAAGAGGTGCTGGATTTCGCTTGATTTTGTCTATGGGTACGTCGTAGGAACAAACGATTTCATAAGGTGACATGCTATGAGGTCAGCGGGTGTCTAATATACTTAAATTGAACTTATGGGCGTGATCGTAAACATGTTCTTTTGTGTTTATAGATATAACCTTTCTTCCGGTGAAATAATGAACACTTTTCGCCCGTTTTGGATTACGTTGCATTCCAGATCAGCCTCCAAATATTGCTAAAAACACCATGATTTTCAGTATCCATCCCCTTATCGTCCATAAAGAAAAATTCTGAATTATTCCTCTGTTGAGAACTTTAAATAGGATTTCTCTTGAAGGCATTTAACGAACTCTTGAGTGTTCTGGCGCCTCTTTTCGCGAAGATGGTCGTTTGGGTCACATGTGAAGACTCATTCAAACATCAACCCTTATTAACCAGATAAATGGCTGTCCACAACAAAGGTCAACAAGAAATATGCCTTGTATCGAAAAGAAAACCTTTTTCAATAAGTTAACTTTTTAAAAAGTGATTTATTAACGAACCTTGCTTACATATCTCTGTGTGTTTTACATTTTTGCATGGTAAGGCCAAGTGAACATTTAACACTTTTGACTGTTTATCTCACATTCCTAAAAACTACTATTTTATCTATCTTAAACGTAAGAACACGCCTTCTGCTATACACTGAGATCATTTCCACTGCCGTTGCTCACTTTTAGACTCCGTTCTTCCATTTTGAATACACGGCAGAGTGCGAGTAGAAAGACTAATATTTTGCTGAAACTTTTAATGTTTTGCTCGTTCTATTTCTGCATAAGCTATGCGCAGAAGTTAAACTACACGACAAGTAATGTTTTATACGTTCAAAACTGGAAATGACTATTTGGTGGTGGTCATCTATGTGACACCGCGTAGAATTTTCCAAACGGCAAAACGATTTCAGCCCATTTAAACGAGGGAATTAATATCTACGATATTACTGCCCTTAGGGCACCAAATCGAACATAACTATTTAAATGACTTTTAGTAATTCATAAAACCGCTCGTTTTCTAAAAATAACCTTTTTGTTAAAAAGTCAATTGTCACGGTTAACATCGGACGTATAATAAATTTTAAAGCTCAGTTAAATCTGCTTATAAAAACTCTCACGGGTAAATTACTATACTTTGAATGAAAAAGTCCCTTAAATGCGTGACCGGAATCTAGGACATGTAATAGCAAAGACTACTGCACGAATATATTCCAACATTCATTTTAGCTAAAATTTCCTGATAGTTTACTTGATATAATCACGTAAACACAAGTTATGCACTAGAAAAATACATTTTATTGATGGATAAGGGTTAAGCGAACAAAATGCGCAATGTTTAAGAAATCAAGAAATTCTTGCATCAGTTTGTGTTATCAGATTTCATGAGATAGGTTATGAACTGCAGTAAGTCACGCGTAATGTACGTACCCCTGTTTACCCAGCTATAGGAAACACGAGCTACATCGTGTGTCTTGATTGGTACAAAGTGGGACGTCTGACAGCAATTACTTGAATAAAAGCTACTGCTGATCAGTAAGTCTCTAAGTGCACAGGCATTTTTAAGTTTGGACCACAACATTTGGTCATACAGAAGCTGGTCAGCTGAATCGCCAGAGGAGAAGCTAGGGCTTGTTTTTTGAAGGATTCTCTGCTGTATCTAAATACACAGGAGATAAAATTTATGACTGATAGTAAGCTTTATAAACACACCTCAATTTCGCATAAAATACTCATAGCATTTAGTTCAAACAAATTAAAGTTGACACTGCATTTCAGAACTGCGTATGCAACGCTGACGTAATACAAAAAATCGTTGGCTGCAAATTTGTTTGCAATATAAGGCGCAGGTTTTGACCACGTATCCGAATTCGCACATTCCTCGAGGTAATATCCTACCTTTTCGGTGGCGGCTTCTCTGCACGCCTCACCTGGCTCCAAATGAACTGAAATGAATTGAACGTAAATGCTACTTTCGACGGAAAAGCATGCAACGAATTAGTAATTAACGTTAGTATGTGAACACCTCACCGCGAAACAGGCATCAAAGACAATGGAAGCCGGGGGCAACAAACTTCCCCGAACTGTCATGGCTGTGTGGACCCGATAATGGAGTTGGTATATTCATTTCTCATTTTATCTCGTTAAATGAAAGCGACGCCACAACAGCAAAGCAGATTTTAAAATAATTAGGTACTGTCTACTGATGTGCTCTGGGTCAAATGTAATCCCCGTTTTACCCTTTACACTGTCAGGTACGTTTATTGGGTCCTTGAAACCACGCAGATTTATTCAACTCGTAACGCGTGTGATAGCTCATAATTCGCGTAGTTTTACAAAGGCTGGCCCGTCAGTCACGCGTTATTTTGTGGCTTTGAAGAAGAAGGTGGGCTCATTGGAACAGGTTTATTAAGATGCTGACGTTTCGAGGAACTTGGTCGATTATCCACTGTCAAAACGTAAAATGCACTTAATCGACCAGAAATGCCAAGTGGCGTGTCACGTTGGTCGGCCTCGTGCTAATCGATTTTTCCCTCCTCTCGTTGCCTCGGCCTCTCGAGAGATGGCTGACGGGCATTTTTTCTGCGTGCGTTGTGCGTCCGCCGGGGTGAAGTGACTGAACCAGTGTCAGATGTTTGGCCTGGCGGTTCTCTTTCTTCTTCACCAAGTAAACTAGCCGTCCGGCTGTCTCCGTATGAAACTCTTAAGCCCGCTGTGGTTGTTTGGTCCTGAGCTCTAGGATTGTGATGATGTAGAACTTTGTAGGCTGCAGGAAGGTTCAGATGCCTGTTGGTAGAGTGGGCATCAGAGAACCGCGCCTTGAGAGTTAGCCGTTCTGCTTTTGTGTTGCCCCGGCTTAAGATGATAGCTCGCCCAGTTTCTCCAACGTGTGTTGCTTATCAAGAGTTTTTGTGGCTGCTTGCCTAAAATCGTATTCTGACTTATGTTTATGAGGAGCCAGTAATGCTTAACATGCCTATATGTCCTCTAAATTCGAGTTTTATCACACATTTTGGTAGACACACTTTTAGCTGATGTCCGTTACCCTTTTGTATTAAATCAAGTTATAATTCCTTTCTGGTGCCTCACTTAACTTTTTCGCACTCTCTAGTATTGTTACTTTGTAAGTTACGCAGAGATTGTTTACGAAAGTTGAGTAGATCAGTTTATTTAAAGGCTATTTACTCAGACCCATGATTTTTCAGATTGCGGTATCTACCACAAAAAACAGGGAATACTGGACGACCCACTGACGAGACGAACCCCTCGCAGCTGCGCCATGCAGTGGCAGAATATCAGTGAAACAACGCGTACGGATTTTTGGCTAGTACCTATGCTGTTAGTATGGTATCACCTTTACCTAAAACATTCTCTTGTATTTTTAACGCTAGCGGCGGACTTAGTGCGCAATAATTATTAACTCACTTTGCGTTTTGTAACTTAACGCATAGGATATTCTGGACACGCCCAGATTTCCAAGCCAGCATGCATTCAGCGCTGGTCTTTCCTATTATCCAAAAAAGGTACAGCCGTTAATCGCTGGAATTTTCGAGTGCGTGAATCACATCGTCAAATGATCGCCTTTTTATAATGTCAGCAATTTAAAATTGCTGCGATGTTAGCCTGGCCTCCGTTTAAAAATGTAAACGAACGCATTCCGTCCCAGTGCATGCTCAAAATATTCTTGTCGCATTAAAACATTTGATTGCAGATGTTGATATTGAAACTGACCGTTAAGTAATGCAGGCTATTTAGTCAAGTACGACAGCGTTGATTTTCCTGTCTTTTTGCTTTTCGGTTTCTGCGATTATTGGTAGCGTTTAAAAATGAACACGATGCAAGTGTCATTACCTAACATGCTACTAAACTCAGATTATTGCTCTCCAACGCATGCGTCAAGCCACAAGTGCGTGTTTCTTAAGGTAGCCCTTAACCCGAAAATGACATCTGCTCATCATCGGTCATCTGGAGGGGGCAATCAGTCCTGATTCAATAGCTAGTTAAGAAATGTTAGATTTGTTTGACCGTCACCAATAAGTGACATCGGCGCTTACGTCCGCATCTATCCTTATGGTCGTATAAGTGGAAAATTTAGATAAGGCGTTTCGCTTAATAACGCCCGTGACTTGTCTGCTCCTTAGATGGACAAATAAACAAATCCAATTGCAAAAGGTACACATTTATGCATGTTTTGTTTTTAGAACAGTTGCATACAATGTGTGCGGAAAAAGAAAAAAAGGGGAATGTATGCAGTTTTTCTGATAAAACATTTTAGAGAGTGGCTTTAGCAGAGAGTAATGAGAGGATGTAGACCATGCCTCTCCAGGCGGCCAGCGCTTTTGCCCCGTTGAATGAGATATAGAATAGTGTGGGCGAAGGTTCGACTTCGTCAGGGCGAAATCTAATCAAAGCATATTGGCCGTCGGTGAAACGTAGAGTATAATCCAAAGTTGTGTTTTTCATATATCCAGATAGAATGCAGACCTCCTCTCCCTTCAATTTCTCGTTAACTGTCGTTAAGTAAACACAGTTTGCATATCTTAAAAACGGTCTTGAAAGCACGTATGCAAAATTCACCAAACAAGTCTTCATACCTGTCCAAAAAACATGCTTAAAATACATACATGCCCATATTATGGATAATATAAACCATGATCATCATAATCACTGACGATTGGAATGTAAGTGATCCGCACGGCCCAATCCATGATTTCTTCTTTGGTCCTTCACCTTACGCTCCCCAGATAACTAACTTTTGTGCAGCTTCATGAAGGAAGGTGTTTACGGCTTTGCGCAATCCTCACTCTCGCCGATCATTGTGATGCCACATTTGTCCATTACCGTACGCTTCTGCGCTAACAGAATTCGCGCTATACGGAAGGCAAACCTCACAGCTTGATCCGTGAACTAGCTGTTAGCATAGTTACTTTTCTGGGCTGTTATCGAGGGACTGCGAGTTGTTGTCATACTGGCTGAAACGATGGGCTTCCTCACATTTAATATCTGAAAGAACTTAAATGCGATCCTCCTACGATCCCATACAGGATGTTGGCTGAAGCCACATGCCGGCGGCTCACAGGCCATTAACGGCCATTCCAGCCTCATTCCTTGGTGTCGGTTATGTCATGCTGCACGAATATGCGCACAGCGTTACGAACTATGATTTAAAGAAAATGTCGCAATATGTATATTAATAATTTAAAGGACGCAACGTTTATTTCCTGCCTTGATAGGGCCCCATTACTTATAGTGACCAGATAGCTCGTTGAGTTGTATGATTCATCTGATGTTCGCCTTGGTGATTTACGCATGGCTATATTTTAGTAATAAAGATTTATGCATATATGATCCGAAACTCAACAAAATCTAATCTCATCGAATATACATTGGAAGCACATTTACTTTGAAGACAATTCTTTGTTTATTCCAAAAAGCAGTGACTTACGATATGGAACCATCATCATATGCTGAGTACTGTTATCAGAGGGGTCTGTAAAATACTTTATATCTCCTTCTATTTCAGTAACCTGAAAATGAATAAACGGCACGATTAATTCAGGCTAGATGCGTGTCCCACATACATTCTTCAAAGAGTAACCCAGTAGGAAACAGAGTTGCCTAACGTCTGGCCTGCATAACTCTCAACTTCAAATTTTATCACAAAAATACAATAATATAATAGGAGTACGCTGTTGGCTCATGCGGGTTTTAAACAAATGTTATCTGCAGTCAGCATGTTAATCATTATTCACTGCCATGCAGGCAATGCCTGAAGCACGTACAACGACAAATTTATAATAATTTTTTTCCATATATAAGTGTGAAAAGATGACTGTGCATCACAAATAAATAAAACCCTTTGAATTGTTAAGCTGAGGGGACCGATCCATCACTTATGCTGATAAAAGCAGGACAATAATGTGCATGTTAACAGCTGTCAGTTACATCTACTGACTCACGTTTACGTCGGCGCCATATAGAATAACGACTTCGGTCTTTCCTGGGGCGTTTAATGCAAGCGTCTTTGTCAGACCAATATCGCCTGGTAACTTTGGGGCTATGCGAAGATTTCAAATATTTATCCTTCAACCTGCATATTAAACTCCATATTTATGCAAAAAATAGTTTTCAGAATAAAACATCAACTCTTAATATCAAAAACGCAGTTTGAACAGACAGCCTATTTTGCGTAAAAAATTGGGTACAATTTGTAGGACGAACTTTGACCATTGCCTTTAACAATTATTGCGGAGCGGCGCTTTGATGCATCGGCTGCTGTTAAAATAATTGCTCCTATGCCGGCGTCTTGGTTGTACAACAGCCCTGAGTACTGAGTGTCTGTAGTAAAAAAGAAAGTATTTCATATTTTGCGTTAGTAACAGTAAACTAAAAAAAATTATTCTGTAGTGTTTTAAATCATGTGAATGCTAAGAATGTCCGCTTTCGTTATGTCAGCCTAAAAAACTGCTAATTGGCCTAAGAAGACTTACCATTTAGCGTTTGCCAACATGATGCTCCAACCTGGCAAGGCTTGGATTGGGATCCCTTTGGGACCAAAGAACCCTCCAGAGTAACCGACTATAATGAAAAAAAAACATGCCAATCCTTGCGTTAGCACACAGAAATGAATCATTTAAAGCTTACCTCAACTGTTTTGTCAAAATTGCGCAGCGTTGTAAATGGAGAATTGGGCGTTACTGTATAATTGATCCTTTTAACGGCTATGGCGGAAATAAATGGAACCAGGAACAGCGTCACAATGGTGCTCATGCGTGTTTAACGCAAAGTATGAGCTCAAAATAATGTATTCTAACGTACTTACCGAGTATAGAGGCACACAATGCAAGTAAAATTCCCGCGGTAAACATTGGAGCTAAAATTCAGGCAAGCACTTAATAAGAAACAAAAGGGTATTTTAAAATGCCAAGCCAAAGTCAGTCCGATGTTTCTAATGACTCTGAGCAATAAGAAATACCTTTTTTGCTATAGGTGCAGACTGTACGAAAGCCTCTTGAGCGCGTTGTATTTATATGCGAATATGCATTGCTAGAGAAACTTACTCAGTAACGAAGACATGCGACACACCGAAGTATGCGTTTTTATTGCGTTCCAATTGGCAAATGTTATTGCCTGAAGGTCCTTCACGAACGCAACATGCCAATAAACGCGGGATAGTCGAAGAAAGGCGTTGGTCAGTTTAAGAAAAACATTCTGAGTCTCTTGATCACGACAGGACTTCGTGCATTATTGCCTCGGGTTATTTCATGAATATCGATGCATTATTACCTGAGAATATTCGCGGAATCGATGTCGAAAACGTCAAAACGGTTCTAAAAATAATAACGAGGTGAGTGCAGAAAGTTTTTATATCGTCAGGTAAAAGCCATGTGACTGCAGACAAGTTTCCGACAGAAATGTTTTTCGACGGTCTACGTTCCCCATAATGAATTCTTCACTTACGCTTAATTCTTATCATGGAAGAGGAAGTGAGGCAGGAATTTTGACCTGTTTTATTTAAATTTTGGATTTTCCATAACACTAGCCTTTCTGACTGTTTAATCAATTAATATTTGTTGGGTTGTTCTTTATATGATGGTGTAGAAATGTTACACTTTTGACCCTAGAATTTTTTCGGCGAAGTCATTGTCAAGGATCCCAAAAATGACTTCTGGTATCAAATTATTTCATTTACCGTAGAGCTTAAATTCTCTTTTATATTTATCCACAAAAATGAAATTTTCGTTTTTTTTCACAGCGACTTAATGATGTATATTTGCGGACAGAAATAATTCCTCATTTTTATTTTCTATGGTCTCAAGACGATTTATGTGAAACGAGGCAGGTTGTAATTTGGTGTTGCTGGATAATGTCACCATAAATGGATCAGGAAATCTCCGCACCGAACAACACTGCTTATGTATTAAAAAAGGAGTAAGTAGTAATTTTGCTAATGAGGTCATTTTGTTAAATAATTCCGGTTAACTACCACGTCTGTGCTCCAAGCAGGACCTTCTACACAACCAATTCCAAGGTATTCATGGAACTCACGCGTAGACAGAACGCATAAACGTTTTTTTCCAAAACTGGATACTTTAGCCATCAATGTACTGAACTTTTTAAGTAAAAGAAACTATAACCTCTATGGAAAATTTAGTGGTAACTAAGGCTTGGATTTCTGATGTCCTGGGCCCTAAACGTTGGGTTAGCTACTGGAACACACAGACTGACAAAATGCACTAGGTCGTGCAGAAACAAAAAGTTGGCTCATTCGGCTGTGTTAATACTTGAATTGTTGTAATTAATGCCGGCTTTATTATTGTCATAGCCCTACTATGGTCAACTGTGTCTTAAACTTACCTGACGGATATATAGTTGCATAGCAAGCGCCTGGCAACTGCATAATTCATGAGCATGACAGCCGAGCTGTGATGCATTCGGGAGCTGCCAACTGTGAAATGCAGGTACCGGGCTTAAAACTGCATTCTATAACTACTGCAGCAATCCACTACTCCTATATGACTCGGTTTCTGGAGATGGATTCGAGTGAGAATAAGAAAGGTCAGGCTAAGAGAGTACTTATTCCCGCTACCGTTTCTCCCTTTCGCGACTAGTTTAAAGAGTTCGTCCCTTCGCTTATATTAATAACTGGGTACGTTTGCCGACCCTGTTTTGCAATTATTGGGTAGAAGATATTACAAGGTCCGTAAGAGATTGAAAGGTAACCTGTGCGGGGGGCTTTTAAAGTTATAGCATAGACAGTAGGACATAAAGCAGAAAGTGGCCTGGTTTACCAACGCGGTCACCCTGCGTAATATATACCAGGGTATTCTACCCCCTCCGCTTGGCTGTCTATGTCGACTTAGGTGTGGGAAAACACCCTAGGTTAAAATGAACCAGGCCACGCAGAAATATAAATTCGGTTAGATCGACCGCATTAACATTTGGTGTATTGTAGTGGACATCGGTTGTATAATTATAACATCCGTAACAGGGTCAACTGTGTGTTAAACGTACCTTAGCTCTGTTAAAACATCATAGACTTTGGTGCAAAGGAGGTAGTCCATTACGTACGACTGACAAAATCACAGGAGACAATGGTGACTCGACCGTCTAGAGGATAGGCAGCTAGGGAGCAAATAGGTTTACAGTGGCAGTAAATTTACGCTGGGTATATCACATTCCCTCGTCTCCTAACCTTGTAAAGCCTTGCGTTTACAGTCACGTTAACTGACGATGACGCATGCGGGCCTGCAATGCACGTTCGTTCTGTGAACATACAAGAAGTGGACTAACTCATAAAATCTCAACTGAACCTTCAAAATGCGTTTCCGTTTCGAAAAGATTGATTAAGTAGGTTTGTAAAACTGATCCTCATGCAGCGTAGTTCTATGACTATTCAGTTACCTCAGGATGCCGGCCTTCGACTAAACTTCTTTTCGGCCGCATCTATATACCATACTCCGTAAAAATCACTACTTAAGTAGCATGCATTTTTTACTGATTTTCGATGTCCTTAAAGTTACGACTGTATGTCGCGGAGAACATGCATAAAAATATTCATCCTTATGCTTATACGATCAATAAGTACGTTTCCTTTCAATTTTACACTCGAAGGAATGTTATAAACTCGTTTTCTAAAACTTTTGCATTTCCCGAATAATTTTAAACCCGACCCGCCGTAACACTTGCATCGGGGTTCCCAAACTACAAGCCGTAATTTTTTGCGTACAGAAAACCATGCTTATCTATATAGTAATAAAATGAGATCATATAGGTTTCAAAAAATTAATCAGTGCATTTGAGCCACCTTTTTAATTTTACACGAAATATTGGTAAATGCAGAGACTATATAATAATTTGATCGTCCTATCCAACAATGTTTACAGTGTGCCTCAAACCACGAAGGTAGCTAGCCCGCAAATAAATCTATTTTGGCAGTAAATTTGCGCTAGATATGTCGCATTTCCTCATCTCGTTACCCTTTGAAGCCTGGCGTATAGTGCCACGTTAACCGACAATGGAGTGAGGCGAAGTGGATGGCACCGTTAAACAGCGCATGCAGGCGTGCAAGGCACGTCCATTCTGCGAACATAATAAAAGTGGGCTAACTCATGAAATCTCAAAAATGCGTTTCCATTAAGAAAATATGAATTGAGTAGAGTTGTATAACTTATCATAATGCAACGTAATTGTACAATTATTCAGTTCCCTAAGTATGCCGGCTTTTAAACGAACTTTTTTCGGCTGCATCTATAAACTATACTTGGTAAAAATGACAACGGAAGTAGCATGCATTTTTTTATTGATTTTTGATGTCCTCAAAGATTTAATCATATTTCATGAAGAACATGCAAACAAATATTTATCCTTTCACTCATTCGGTAGAGAATTACGTGGTCTCTCAATTTTACACTCGAAGAAAGGGTAAAGTTTGGTTTTCTAAAAATTGTGCAATTCCCACATAATCTTGAGCCCACTCTATCGTAACACTTTGATTTAGTGTTACCAAACTACAAGTTCAAAAACTAAACTTTTCTCTACGGTACTTAGGGGAGACCATATAGGGCTTAAAAATTTAGGCAGTGGATTTGAGCCACATTTTTAACTTTACAAGCCAGATTGGCAAATGCTGAGACATGACATTTTACGAAGGGCCATCTGACGATACTAAAACATCTCAAAATTAGAAACTATTAATAAACACTAATGATACTTTTCCTCCGAGGTTAAAATTGAACAAAAACTTTTTTAACTGAGTGAGTGAAAGAATGAGTATTTTTACATATGTCATCCATGAGATATATTTGAATCTTTAAGAGCATCGAAAATCAACGAGAAAATGCATGGTACTGGGGTAGTCATATTTTACGCAGTCTGGTTTATAGATGCAGCCGGAAAGAAGTTTGTTCAAAAGCAGGCGTCTTGTGGTAACTGAATTATTATCAAACTATACTGCATGAGGATGAGTTTTACAAACCTACTTAATCAATCTTTTCGAAACGGAAACGCATTTCGGAATTTCTATTTTGATTTCATGAGTTAGTCCACCTCCTGTTGGGTAGGCTTTTAATACAACATTTGCAGTGGGTCCCATTTCAGTGTGAATACCATAAAGACCACATAAAGAACGAGTAATTGCAGTCTGGTTATCAGTCCTGGGAGCAATCATGGGTTGTCACGCCATTTTGCGTTTAAAGAACCGTAAAAGAGCCGAGATCGTCGAAATAATTACACAGAAACAAATGCTGAGAGTTCATCTCGTTCTCTCTGCTCTCTAGCGGTTAGCAAACGCTGCTTTTGTCTAGTCAGCTCCTCATTTGGAATATGACGCCTATTCCCTCCCGAGTCCATCATCAGTGACAATTGCTGTTGAGGGTAATAAAGCCTCAATGAGAGCAATATTTACAAGACTCAGTGGCAAAGCATCTACAGACAAAAAATAACAAGTACACCGTCGAACATAGACAAGCGGTCGTATTTGATATAACGACTGCTTGTCGGTCCATGCGCGATCCGCTAATTGCCATGATGTCATCTCCACTGTCGATTCTTTGAGTAATGCTTACTCGACAATTTGGCTCGCCGTCATCAAATGCTTGAGTCGTCCGCACCTTCCTAGGGGTCTTATTTGTTTGCGCAGGGTAAATCCAACACCGGGCGCGGAGGCGAGTGGACAATGTGTAGGTTAATTGATTGTGGTCTAGAGAACCATGAACCAGACAGCTAGCAGATCTCGAGGTTGTCCCCGTTTGCGATAATTTCAACCTCCTCAAAAAAAAACATTGTAACAGAGTACCAAAATTAACCCATTGCTGGGACGGTAGTGTACAGTTTAGAGTCTCTGTAATTTCAACACCACAGATGGACATATTGGGCTCAGTATGTAGATTACACATTCGCCGTAAGGGAACGAGAACATGTGGTGACATTTAACGGATATGTCGACGCCATCTCGTTGAAAAAAAAACAATAAACGATGGAGGAGGAAGACAATAATCAGCACGTCTTCCTTTATGCCGTTATTTGCAATAAGGATGCTGCAGCCCATTAACAATTATTCAGGTAAAACACGACAAAAGCGTAACAAGTGAGCTATTTCAACATGCGCCCAATCAGCCACAAACGCAACTGCGGATGGGTGCAATGCCGATATGTCGGAAGGCAGTATGGTAAACCCGAATACAAAATTGCTTACATATAATATCCTTGACCGGTGCTTGGAACGAATGTTTGACTGCGTAACTTCGTCGGCCGCGGCATGCGCAAACGCGAAGGCAGACGAAATGCAAGAGCTCACGTACTTGAAGCTCAGAAGCTTGAAGCTCACTTGAAGCTCACTTGAAGCTCAGAAGCAAGCAGTAAGCTCAAGCTCCTCTTTTAAATTATTCACTCATGACAATGGTTGCAGGTTCGTATAGTCAGTACTGAGCATCCATTCGCCAGGATTGTTACATGAATGGGTCTCGTCATCCAAACTAGAACGACAGACGTGTAATCCTATTGGTCTTAACTGAAAATATCGGGTTTTCAATCGTAGCACATGAAATGCGTCATAAAAATTGTTCGTTTAATAAATGTATTATTAAGAACTTTTCAAGTTATTCGGTAACAAATGCTTACTATATCAAATCTGTTCATTGCGCACCGCAATATAAGGTTACTCGCCTTTTGGACAAAACGCGAGGTCACTTGTTAGCTTTTTCCGCCGCACAGTTCTTAATTAATGTGTTTACTGTACTGAGTTTGAGTATTTCAATAGAAACTCATTTGTGTTGTTAGCTACAACGCTAACTTAGTTTACGTTTACCAAATTCCACTCCTGATAGATAGCATTTTTCGTCTGCTCTAATATTCGGCGCGTTCAGTGATGCCATTTTACAATGATTGATAAATAATTTGGCATTTTGTTTGTTCTACGAACAATAGCAGCCAAACCATTGAACTATCACTCCTTTACCCGATGTGTTACATTTCATACTTCACTATTTATTTTCTACATCACAGTTTGCTACCAATGTCGCATTTACTCAGCACAAATTTCTGCCCAACCAGACGCTTTCCAAATTGATTGTTTCCTACATCTATTTCTTAGTATTCCGGAATACTAGTGTAGTCGAGAGATACAGGGCGCCATTATCCGCAAAAATGCAAAAAACCTATCATTTGCCTAGGCATTCAAAACAAAATAAATTGGCGAATAATCCTCACTTAACTAGCTAACCATTAAAAGCACTTCGGTTCTGACTACAGAGTAACATGCTGGTTTCGTCGACAAAGTACTTTTGAAGGCAGCCGTGTTTGCACTTTATGCATGCGTAGAACACGTAGGATATTGTGTAGAACGTTTTCCACGCAAATGATTACAACAGAACGTTAAGTCATGCGGAGAATGTAATTGTTTTAATCGGAATTGTTATTGTATGTTAAGAGCCGAACCGCGTATTTGGTTGCAAGTGAATAATGTTTGCTGTTTGGGTCCATTATTCTTCGTCCCTTGTGTCTTCACCTGATTCCAACTAATCTGCATTGAAAGTAGGGACGAAAATATAAGTCAGTATGTTCTACGTATCAACATTGACGAGTTGTTAAACGCAAAGTAAAGACCTAGCCAATGGTTTAATACGTGTTCTTCTGCGCTAGTTTATGCGCTAATCGTTTTAAGTTGGAAGCAACTGTGTTGACATTGCAAATAATTTCGCGGAACATGCGTCTTCAAATTTCAATGTTTTTTGCATTTATTTAAATAGACAATCTACGCAAGACATGCGTGCATTTCCGAAACTCGGCAGGGAATTGACAGTGTATTACCTATCTCATGAATGCTGTCGAAATTTACGAAAGATTACGAATCATTCGCATATCGACATCATTGCATGAATCCGATGTCTATATTAAGTAAGTATGAGTCAAAAAGAATTAAAAGCATGAACGAAATATTAAAGACAGTGTGACGTTTTTAGAAAAGCGCAATATCCCGAAAACGCCAAAAATGTTTGTTATTTAGCATACTTCGTTTTAAGATGTATAAAATGTATTCTTATACCAAAAACATAGTAAATATAAAAGCACAAATGAAATAACGTTTAATAATAATATTATAGTAAAGTTTGCATCTAAATATCGTTAACTAATTATTGTGATTTTATATATGACAGTTTGTCAACTGCCTACATTATGGGTATAGATTGCAAAACAGTTTCTCAGAAATTCTAGACTCTTTTGAGTTAAGCGAGATGATGTTCAAAAAGATAAACTGGATTTTGCTTGATGTCAACAATGAGGACGTCGTAGGAACAAAAGTGTTTTATAAGGCGGCATGATGTCAGGCCGATCATTGCCTGATATGTTTACATAGGCGTGATCATATACAAACAATTTCGTGTTTGTAGTGAGAACTTCTTTTTCATTAAATTAATTTGCACTTTTTGTTCGTTTTGGATTATGCTGACTTTTAAATCGCCCTCCAAATGTTGCTGAATACTTCATGATTTTCAGTGTTTCCACCCGAATCTTCATAAAGAAGGATTCTTAATTTCCTGTCTGTTGAGATCTTTAAAGTAAGATTTTTTTTGAAGACATTTAACGAATAAGTGGCCGTTCGGGCGATCTTTTTCCCAAAGATGGTCATTTGGGTCACATGTGAATAATCATTCAAACATCAAACCTCATTTTCGAAAAAATGTCAGTCCGAAGCGAAAGTCGGCAACGAATATGCCTTCCAGCAATAAGAAACTTTTTACTTATTTGAGAAGTGCGTCAATGCTTCACTCCAATGACGGAACTCTGTGTGCCTTGCATTTTTGCATGGTGAGGCCAAACAAATATTTGATACTTTTGGCCATTTCTTTCATGTACCTAAACAATACTAATATATTTTTCTACTATAAACATAAGAACATGATTTTCTCTATACATTGAGGTTTTTCTCGCTTTGAGTGCCAATATAAAAACTGATATGTTGCTGAAATTATTAATGTTTCGCACGTTCTATTTCTGAAGCTATACTACACGACAATTAGTGTTGCATAACATTAAAACAGGAAATGACCATTCGGCGGTTGTCATTTGGGTGACATCAGGGAGACTTTTTCAAATAGCAAAACAATTTCAGCCCATTTAAACGAAGGAATTTCCGTCAGCGTTATTACGGCACTTTAGGCCACCAAATAGCACAGGACTGCTAATCTGGCATTTATAAATTGATAAAAGCCCTTATTTTCTTAAAATAAGCTTTGGTTGCCATGATTAGCATCGGTCATAAACTAAATTGTCAAGTGCGGTCAAATCTCTCCATCAAAACTCTCCTGCATAAATGACTTTCCTTTCAATGAAAGATCGCTCAAATGCGTAACGGGAGTCTGGGACATGAATTACCATAGGACCGTGCACGAATATAGTCCGACTTCTATTTTCGCTAAAATATACCAACATTTTACATGATATAACTGCGTACATGCAATTTCTGCACACAAAGAACATTTTATTGAATGAAGTGGATGAGCGAACAAAATCCTTAACGATAAAGGCGTCCAGAAATTCTCTCATCAGTCTCCGTTTTCAGATTTCATGAGGCAGGTCACGTACTGTATGTTATCATGAGAAAACCAATCAGTGTATACAGATTAAACAACAATGCCTTCTAAAGAATCAATAGGCAGTAATAAGTAATATACAAATGGGACGTAAATAGTACAACGTTGAGCCGACTGTTTTGATTTTCCTGCGATTTGTGTCTATACGGAAACAAGAGTGAGTCTTCGAAAACTGGGCTAAGAGATGATGAACTTAAATTCAACAGCAAACAAGTGCAAAAACGTACAAGGACCGTGTGTGCAAGGAAATATGCTCACACGCACATATGACCGAGGGAGCGCATATCGCGGTTAAATAAGAATAAAACAAACTTTTAGGCAAAATGCAGGAAACCGGCGGCAGATGAGTGGAATTGTCGCGCCGCAGCACTGAAAGCGCAGATGTTAATGCGAGAAGGGGTTTTTATGATATGATATATCCACCCTTCTGTGATGGTTTGGTTAAATACCCCATCGAATGACATCGTGTAGTCAAAATGAATTCTGGCTTCTGGTGTAGTTCGGTAACAGGTATTGCCAATGATCAAATTTAGACACACTACGAATACATTGCACGTGCTAAAAGTTACCAGACAGCAGTTTGCTTGTTCTGTATAAATCATTTATAAATCTTCTACCTAACTTTTCGTGTGTGCTTGTGTTCTTGTTGGTAAGAGGTCGGATCTCATTTCGTAGCCCGGGATAGTAAAGACAGGGCCGAAGTCACTGTTTTACGGGACCGGCGGTAAAGGGGCTTTTAAAGGGTGGAGTAAGTGAATAAAGACATAGGCGGACAAAGCTAAGTGAAATAATCGTTAGGGTTTTCGTGGGGAAGCCGCAAAAGGCACAATTCACCATGATTATCCATAGACTGACCACAGCGCAATGCACTTATTTTTGTGAGTGTAAATCACATACGGAATCTTAAGTTGATCTTCAAACTCCAGTTATTTTTCTGTATCCATTTGGTATTTCCGATTTCAACCTTGTGATGCACTTCACTTCTAAGAAAAAAATAGTTAGTTTCTAGGGTGAACACCTTGCTAACCTGTATGGGCTATTTGAGTTCGACGGATATCCAAACGTTTTGCATTGAACTGTCTCAGACTACAAGCACAATCTTAAGATCTCACCCCGACTGAGAAATTGGGGCACAAAAATCATACTACTTGCCATATTTGCTGATAATCTCTGAAATAATTGCCCGGCAGTAGAATCGTGCTCATGTTGAACAAAAACAGGCTATATAGTACGCTATATACTGCAACTCTAATATGTCAACTGACGCTTGCAGTTGCGAGATCTCATGAAGAAGTTAATGACAATTAAACTGTTTAAAATAATAATAGTTTTTATTCAATGTTAAATATTTATTAATCACAACCCCACTTTTATCCAGTCAGTGCGGTCGCACTGATATGCCGAGAATTGCTCTGAAAATTTGGTTATTGTGTGCCAATGATAGTTAGCATGTGATAATGCTATTTAACTTCTTCACGGATGATCGACCGACATTATTTAACTGCCAAACCAAGTCAAATGCTCTTCTAATACTTGCATTACGTTGGACAAATTACCGCCGTTGTGTAACAAAGTAAGGGTTTCGGGGTTTAGCACCACATTTTAGCGCATATTCTTTGAGACATCAATGACAGCATGTGATTTACTTCGACCATATGAAGTCTGTCATACTGCAAAACTGATAAAAATAGCCATAAGGGAAATACTTAAGTCACTGTTCATTTTTTACTAATGGATAATTCATGTAGCTACCTTCGATGAAAAGTCGGACTGGTTCATATTTCCATACGGGGGCCATCACAACACCTATACTTTATCAGGATTTAGACTAAGTCAGCAGCTTTCGTTTATGCGATTTATATGGTGTTTTTTTAGTTTATGAACCGTGCATGACACCTTTTTTGCGAAAGCTAAAATGTGAACTGATTTAGTTAACTACGTACCTTCCGTAGACTTGCAGTCGTCATAGCATTTCTCCAATGTTTTAAATGGCTGCGGATCATCTGGTAAGCTGAAGTATTCGACACTGATGCATCTACCGTTTAGGGCATTGCACATATACATCGGATACTGTAGCGTGTGGCCTTCTAAATGAAATAAAAATGAAACTGTAAATTGCAGGCAGGGTTTTCAGCAAGAGAAACTATAGAAAGCAATGCTTGCCTTCTTGGTACACTTGACAGTGAGCGTAGCATTTCGTGAAAAAACTGAGAGAGTTGTTCCGGTTTGCAACTTCAAAGCATGTAGACATGTCGTAGTCGCAGAGCCTATTTTTCTCTGGTGCTTGTCCTTTATCTAAGAACGGAAGTTTTAAATGTTGTCAAGACTAGAAATTACAAAAAAAATTTTGGATAAGCACAATTTAATGAGTGGTCATCGCAGGAACGCATGCAGTTGCGTTTTTTAAGTTCCATATGAACGGATAACATAAAATTTTAATAGTCATACTAATAATGATGCACTGTTATTTTTGGTTGGCTGATTTAGAAATACCTCGATCTGCAAGCCGGCGCATGCAATGAGATAGTTGTATGCTCGGTATGCAAATACGCAATGGTACACAACGTTTACGAACTGCCCTCCAAAGATAGACTGAAACACTTGCCACTTACCATCCGACAGCTCCTGACACATTTGAATGCATTGTATAAATTCAAAGAAATCATCCCCTCCCGCAGTCGAGTCGTAATATGTCACTGGATTGCAATCATGCTTCCAATCCGTGCACTCGTATGCTTCTATCGGCTTTGCCTTCTCCGCTATAACACAGAAAAGCTGAACTAAAACACTAAAGCATTTCACTTTAGACGTGTTTCGCAATGTACGCTCACCGGATTGGAATCCAAAGTCCTTTACACACTGACGGTATGATGGATATTCATCGTTCTTATTGAAAAATGCCCGGCACCCCCAATAACGCTCCTTGCATAAACTGATTCTGTTGGGCCGTTGGGAAACTTCTGTGTGGAAAAAGTGAAAGTCGAAATACTACCTGAAAAAACGTAAATATTTAAATAATGAATATGTAAAGCATGCCAGAAAACGTTGTTCAACTATCCGAAACGATTTTTTCTCGATATATTTAATTCATATTTGTTTTTTTCAGTGTTCTTCGATAATGATTTTGCAACCGTCTACAATGCCGACACTTCTGGTGTAAGTTTACAACTTAAAACGCCATCTATATTTCACGGTTTAAGGAGGCATGTGAGAAAGCGCATATTCATTAATATTCATGAGTTCGATGTGGCGACATGACGAATTATTTCGTGTGCATATTGACGGGCTTGAAATTATATACATCATAAGTTACCATTTTAAGCAATTGGACGACTGAAATGAAAGTAATGCACATCAAACCTTTCTAAGAGCATCCGGTATATTTAAGAGAACGAGCTGCCTATAAGCGAGAAAAAACAAGAAAATTCTTACGAAGCCGATTTAAAACGTCCTTGCCGTGAGTTACGACGCAACGTCTAAAAGCGTATTTAAGCTGAGTGATCCCGCAGCAAATAGTAAATTATTAATGAACAAAAACGTATTTGTGTCTTTGCTGAGCATATAAAATAATGACTTTTATGAGGCTTTGTGAATAATATTTTGAAAATAAACAAGTTTGCACACAATGTTGACAGGAAGACCAAAATGACATAAACAAAAAGCAGTCTGCGTACGAAACATCCGTAGAGCCGCACACTGACCACGAACAGTTGCACTGACACGAAAGTCCGTATCGTTCAAAGCACTTTTCTTTAGGTGGGGTTTTAATGGACGTTCCCACTGCATCTACTGGAAATTCGAAATGTGTGCTAAATCATGTGCAACCCTAGACAGTAACGGAACACTGAGTCATACGAGCATTTATCTTCTTTATTGGAGAAAATGCGTGCAGCGCACACTTGAGCAAAAAACCATACCACCTTTTGTTAGTAAGATCTACAATATGTATGCCGACTAAGGCCATCTGATTTTGAAATCCGAATAGTGGCTGCCTAAAAAACTAACTTTGAAAAATAATACCTGGTTCGACAAATAGCAGCGGAAATGTCAGGTGTTCGCAGACTGAAAAGTTAATACATATTTAATTTTTGATAAGTCGCCTGGACTTCGCTGGCCGATATACATTTTACCTTTTGCAACTGCTGCGGCTTCGAAGAAAATCGTGTAGCCCCTTGGGAGACAGACGGCGTTTTACTGGATACTGTTACCTGTTTTGTTAAGCGGACGGATGTTAACTTGCAGATCTTACTGTTTATCTTAAGACCCGTAACTTATAAATTTAAGGCATTCCGTAAGTTTGCAAGCTTATTTCATTCAAACGTCTTGCTTTTCCCTCTTCTGTACATAATCGTGATAGTTGGCATCAGATACAATGAATATGTCATCTTGTGAAATGTTGACCGAAATTCTAAAATTTGTTTT
This sequence comes from Spirometra erinaceieuropaei, assembly GCA_902702965.1. Taxonomy (NCBI): domain Eukaryota; kingdom Metazoa; phylum Platyhelminthes; class Cestoda; order Diphyllobothriidea; family Diphyllobothriidae; genus Spirometra; species Spirometra erinaceieuropaei. The sequence continues at coordinate 391,564 of CACRXP010000368.1, read as the reverse complement.
TAATTTTAAAAGGTTACGTAAAATTGACCGTCACAGTAATTATCACATCGCATTATTCCAAGGGATTTTGCTTATAAATTACGTCCTCTTCAGAATACTTTTTTGTTCTCAAAGTGTCTTATTTAAAATAGCTTAGGACCATGAAATGTTCAGTCGGCTGCATAATAATAGGCGACATAATTTTCATGCATGTCAATATCGTTTGGGTCCTATATTTTTTATTAAAGCATATAAAAGGCAGGCATCTCAAAACAGAAACATACTTTCGCTTATATTAGCAACACCTTTGAGGCATAAAATAGAAAAACCAAATGTTCAACTACATTTTTTTAAAAAATAATGTATCCATAAAAATTGGCTGCAATCATATGGGTTAGATCGGTATAAACGGTAAAAGCAATTATGCACTATCAATGAGATTTTAAGCAATAAGCTAGTACGTGTTATATTCTACGCAACAAAATTAAACATGAACAACAATGTTTAAGAGTTTATATTTGAATATATATAACGCCATGTACCACACTGCAGACAGATAGCGAGCAGAACCGCAGTCACGTAAGCCGAAGTCATCGCAAATCTAAGGCTTGTCAGAGCTTTTACCCCTTGATTTTTATATGCCTTTGCGACCTGTTTTTTTCTTATTGTTTGAACAATATCGATTTTTGCTGGCAAAATACATTCGGGCATAAATTGGACAAATTAACGATCAGACAGATTTTACACAACTCAAAAACTCGATAAAATAGCTCTTCGAGTCATCGCGAAGTTCTTGAAAAGAAATTAAAGTATATGGGGGTTTCATTAATCACTCTTATGGAACATGCCTAAAAACGCTGGGAATCTAGTTTTTAGTTGATATTGCACAAAGTATCCGTTGTAAACGGTTCCAAGCACTTTACGTGCAGATGTATGTTGAAAAACCCAAACAATAAATCACAAGAATTGTTATGTGTCCAGAAATGTGTGAATAAATTGAATTACATGTTACATTCTGTACAGTACTGTTTATTTTTTGCCATTGTTGGACTACATTTTAATGTACTAACTGAGTTCGACGGCTCAACGCGAGGTTAAAATTATACAGCAGAAATATACTGTTCTACAAATTCATAATTACATTTTATGCCTCGCCAATTGGTCGTTAAATACCTGTGTTCCAAAAATATCTGACATTTAAAACAAACTTTGTTTAAAACAAATTATTGTGATTATAGTTTTCATATTTTTCCTACTTATGCATATAAAAAGATGATGCAATATATTATAATATAGTTTATTTCGGATTTCATTCTTTCTGTTGATGGTCTGTTATCGTACACTCTTGGCGAGAACAAACCTAGTGACCGCGACACATTGTTCTTTTGCATGGCGCCAAAGCTAAAAGGGTTATTCTAACAGATCTAAAAAGTGTTTGTTTGCAAATTACCCGTGGTAAATTAGTGATCTGTGTGCGGTGGCTGCCAGTGATTCGCTAGTAGCTGATCATAAATGCATCTTAGAGAAAACTAGCATTGCTGGCGCCTTCCTAACTAAGATCGACCGACAGTTCTTTGAAGCCGTACGGTTCGTAAGAACCGTGCTTTAGTAAGCACAGTGAAGTCCGCACCGTACATGCCAGTCTCAAAAGAATATTTTAGAGGAGACAGTCAAGTCACAGCCGTGACCTTCTAAAAACGAATGGGAGCGCATCATTGATTTAACGGCACATTAAAATCTTTGACTCTTTTCACTTAATTACACGCGAATGAAGCAGACCTCGGAAACCAATGTTGGTAATTTGTAAAATAATTTTTTTTCGCATTTCCCGGACGGGGGAGCGCACACCGATCCCGCTACTGAAAGCAAACAGCGGCGCGTAATATAGGCAGAACCGCATTACTGATGATGACAGAGAAGAATTAGGTGGTCAGTTCTGGCTTATTAGCCGTCCTAAGACAATCATGTCCAGCTCTGAGGTGTTGAACGCCTGGGTCTCGTTGCCGTCAACCAACGGGTTAGACGTTCAGTGCTCCTAACCGCTGAGCTATTGACTCCTCCCGTCTGACACTAATGTAGCGAATGCACCAATACCGCTGCATATGCATTATTGCAACCGACAGGACTTGGAGTCCGTGCTTCAATGGTTATCGCTTTGCAATTTCAACGAACTGGTCGCGCGATGTAATACCAGGTGTGCTGAAACTCAGGGTTGCGTATGGCTGGCTGACGGCAGCTAACAAACAAGAGATACTTGAAAAGGAGACACGATCGCTGGGACAAGAGCTTTATTAGCCTGGCGTTTCGGATTCCTACTCGAACCTACCCTCAAGACGAAAGTTGATACGAGTAGTTAATGAATAACGAGCTACAATATTTATAGGATGCAGTTGCCAGGCAAGCGCATGCATATGAATATTCACGGTTCCCCCCCCGTGGTGTGATAGCCGACAATGACGTCATTGACTGCTGCAATTTCATCACGTGCGTTGGATGTTTGTGTGATGATTGCTCGACCATCTGACGCGATGACCCTGGTTTTGGGAAAAGTGTTCAACACTGCGCTCCCCGTGTGGCCAACTACTCCGCCTAGGCAAAGTCCCAACATCGAGTATGGAATGGGAAGATCATCGCTCTTGTTAAGTAAATGGGAGCCAGTAAACCATGACTTAAGCAGCTCTCGGCCTCGTTGAATGTGAATGTGTGGCCGTATCTCGTCGAATGAGCGCGAGCTGGCGTTGTTCCTCCTCACCGCTTCAGCATGTTCGGCCATTCGTGTTCGAAGCTGTCTTACGGCTTCTTCGACGTAGTTGCTTTGTCCACAACTGCACCAAATAACCATTTCAGGCTTCCTTTTTTGTCAATAATACTATTCTGCCTCCATTATGGGTCGAAGTGAGGCCAGTAGCGTGACTCGATGACAAGCTCCACGGTGCACGGGTAAGTGTTAATGACCTAAGGCAGTCTGTGAGCACACTGCTATCGTTACATGTGCATATGTATTGCGTGGTTGTTCAATCAAAAGGAAAAAAATCTTTAATTATGTATAGTGTTGTTGGCTGTTACAGGTCAGACTGGACACTGCCGTTTTATTATCTCAGTGGCTTCATGTATGCCCTGTACGCAAATATGCGTACGTACATTTGTTTTTTTGTTATTTGCATAAAAATGTCGGGACCAATAAAAAGGCAGTATGCATGGCACTGCATGCCGTAAGATACGCAGGTGGCAGATAAAAAAAAACACATCCATCAAACGTTGACAGCGAAACCGACACATGGCAACGTGCTCCTGGCCCAGTGGTTAGAGGCGTGGGCTTCTAACTAACAGGTCGCGAGTTCGAGCCCAGCTGTTCCATACTTAGGGGTGGGGTATGATTGTCTGACGACGGTTAATAAGCCTAAAATGGCCATTCCAGGCTCCCTTGTCTTTGGCGGCAATACCATACTGCCTATATCTGGGTTTATTTGGCATTCCACCGATGCCCTGTTATGAAACTTATTTGTTTCATATTTGAGCGCAATTCGTTCAGTCAAAAATAGAAGATAACCTCCACTTTCCCTAATCTATGAAGGAGAAATAGATGTAAGACGGACTTGTTAACTTTAACTAGAAGTCTAGAATGTTTTTGCTCAGAACTTTGTGGGCGTTGCCCAAATAGCTCCGAGAAGTCTCTAGCTGAAAATCCGATAATTTTTTGTCGATATTTATAGGCCAGACATGTTGTAGGCGAACTTGAACTTCGTGCGCAAAAACATCTAAACGTTTTTTTAAGGGCTTCTTAATTATTGGCATTTTCTCGTGCTGTGGAATTGGAAAACAACGTTCTAAATTATATTACTGGCAATTCTCCCTTTTGCCAAAATTTGGAAGCCAGCCAATTATAAAATATGTTTTCCGGAATCTTTTCCCTCGTTGAATGCACGGGGCGTTTTCCAGACTTTAGGGCTGGATAGTTATGCAAAGCCATTAACATTCATCAAAATCCTGGTAATTTTCAATTAAATACCAGAACTAGATGTGCATGCTGTGGAGAAGCAGCACTTATTATACAAGATGATACTCAGGAATTTTTAGCTGTGGTCTTCAGAAGAATATATGCACCGTTTTATTAGTTGGTTCAGACAAAATCGAACATAAGCAATCTTATAACCAGTATATTGTATAAAGTGCGATGATAACCTAACAGCTAACGCTAGCACGCACAAATTATTAGCGTCTTTCTGACTCCATTTTTGTGTGTAACCTGTGAATCCTATTTACTTACTACCTCCGCCTTATAGAAAATCGTTCCTAACGTTACATTTGGCTGTCGCGGTATGTAAGCATCCGTAAATAACTATCAATTACAAGCTGATCTAATGCATCACGTAGGTGTCATGTGTATGCAAACAGGCAGGCGGGGTTAGAGGGAAGAGAATACGGTAGATGCGTCGCACGCACAAGCCATCTTTCCTGGTGTGAAGCACACGACGGATATCGCCGGCAACGATGGTTGAGCCGTCTGGGTGATGAGGAAATTGTCCTGCTGACTGGCTATCGATTATCGAAGCGTCTAGTTCAAAAATCAATTAGAATTTTGAATAGACACCCGGACTTGTTGGCCCTGGACTGATCGTTTTTCTTCCTTCTTAAGTTAGTAACAGTAAGATATCCGGGTCGATAATCTGAGAAAAAGGAAGTGCTCAGCGGATCGAGGGATATGTTTGGCTGAAGTTTAAAACATCTGAAACTAGAGCCCGATGAATCCATGGTATCTTTTGATGTCGTTTCGCTATCCACCTCCATTCCACAACAACTAGCGATTGACGTTGTGAAACAATTCCTGGCTGATCGCTATAACGAAAGATACAATCCCCTCAAGACCGAACATCACATGCAGCTCTTACGGCATTGCCTAAAAGCGTATTTCGACTTTGGTGGGCAAACATATGAACAAATCAAAAGCAACCCACATGGGCTCCCCATATCACGGCTGATTGCTGAAGTGGTCCTTCAACGAATAGAACACTTGGTGTTCACCAAGTATCAACCAAAGCTCTGGGCTCGGTACGTCGATGACGCTTTTGCCATTGTCATTTCGTCTGAAGTGGAGCACCTTAAAGAATTACTGAATTCGGATGACCAGAATATCCAATGCACGACGGGAGCTGAAACAAATAACCAACTTCCCTTTCACGATATCCTTGTGCGTTGGTGTGCAACTGGACAATTACAAACTACCGTTTTTTAAAAAACCACCAACATATGACAAATACTACCTTTTAACAGCAAGCATCCCTGTCTCACAAACGCAGCTGTGTCCGCACTCTAATCCAAAGCGTTGAAACACACTGCAGCACATCAGCCGACAAAAGATTTGAACGACAATAATTTCGAATCAAGCAAATCAAGCGCCGAGTTAACAGACGACGGCCAAAAGAAGAACAATGAGAAGTCTGGAAGACTATTCCTTATATTAAAGGATTCTTTGAGGCTGTGGCACGGCTGTTACGACCCGCCATGGTAGGCATTGTCCATCGACCGCAGGCAACAATTTGTCACCGCTTGATGTAACCTAATAACATCCTGCACTCACTGAAACCTCAGCAGTTGCCTATCAAATACGTTGTAACGACAAGGACTGTCACAAAGTTGGGGGAACCGGGCGGGAATTACTGACCCGCCTACATGAGCACAAACTGGCAACTCGGAAACTAGGCCCAAACTCACAGCCTGCGGCTCATATCGTGGAAACTGGTCATGGTTTTGATTTCCAATGAGCAGCCGTCTTAGGCAGGTGCAGCTCAAAATCAGGACGTTTCACACTTGAGGCTTGGTACTCAGATGCCAAATCAATCAACAGGCACCTAGACCTTCCTTCGGCCTATAAAGTCCGACGTCACTAGATACACCGTGACGAACACAAGACCGTCATACGGAGTCTAATTCTACCGATCAAACACAACCTGTCGACCAATTCACCCAAAAGGGGAACACAAACGCAACTCACCCCAATTGAGATGACGCCACACAATACAAGAGGCCACCAACGCTCACAAGCTACGGCCTGTAGGCCAAGGCAGCGAAAGCGGAAAAAATCGATCAGCTCAAGGCCAAATAATCCGGCTGTCTTTTCAAAATTCTGATCGACTTTTATACTAGACGCTTTGATACTGGAGAGCTGACCCAGCTCTTCCAAACGTCAGCCAAACAAGTCCCTCGATCCGGTGCGCACTTCCTTTTTTTCAGATTTTTTCCTCCGTTTGTTGCCTTGGTCTACTGGTCGTCGTTTGTGAATGCTGGTGGCCTCCTGTGTTATGTGTCGTCACCTAGATTGGAGTTAATTGCCTTTATGGTCCCTGTTTGGGTGCATTAGTTGACGGGCCATGTTTGCTCGGTATTCTTACGCTCCGTATGACTGTCTTGTCCTGAGCATGGCGTATGTAGTGACGTAGAACTTCATAGGTCCGGGGCAACTCAAGGACAGAAAGTCTCGCGCTTAAGGATTGGTTCTCAGATGTCAACTCCGTCAACAGTCCTCTAGACCATCTTGCGGCCCATAAAGTCACACCTGAAATAAATATCGGAATTCGCCATCAGAGCGATGGCCCCACAAATGAGATGGCTGACGGATTGTCAGCATTTCATCGCTCGAGTTTGGAAAACATTTCAGTCATGACCGGTGAGCGGAGTTACCTCACTTGTTTTGACAAAGAGTCAGTTAATATTCGCCAGCACAAGCAAATGTCCGCTCCCACCCATTTCTCATCACCCAAACGCATAAGACGTGAGGCGCCCAGATGTCGATTAATCTCTTAACTAACTTTCCCACCCTGGGGTCTGAGCCTCAAGGCTTTTGCCGAGGGGTTCGCCAAACCTGAAGGTGAACCTGGCTATCAAAACTAGGTCACCTGGGTGTCCGCGCTGACAGTGAATTTAGGTCCTGTGCCACAACATATCTCCACAAGTAATGTATCCAAGGTACAGAGCAGCAAGATTAAAGTATGGTTCACATAGGTAGTACATTGAAATGATCGGTTACCACACCTTTTTATTATTACATAGTGCTTTAACTCAGACCTGCATTGAGTCAGCACTCACACAGGTAGATCAAAGAAATCGAATTTATTTGCTCAACATCCCTATATGCCGCTGATTTTTGTATTTCTGCAGACATGACATTAATAACGCACACTCAGGCATTGGTGTTTCGCTGCGAATTAACTGCATCGCGTCCATTGTAATTTGTTCTCCTTTGTTTACCTGAGTAACACTCAAAATCAAGTTCTTAAAAACGCATACGAACATGCTTCCGATCACGTTCTATATGTTAGAATGTTCGTTTTTCATAATGGGTAATTGGATTAATGGGACTATTTATGGCTGTGCCAATGTTGTGAATCTGCTATGCTTAATAATATGGATCGCTGCTCAGAAAATTCGCAAAGCGGAACGTATCAGGAAAAAGGCGCTTATCGCAAGCTTCCGTCTGAAAAAATATGGAACACTGCTATGCATGATTAGCTTAAAACTATTTGTTTAGCAGACAGTGGGAATGCCTTTTTAAACCGATCCTTAGCCGTGAAATCCGTTTTTTATGTTCTTTCGCACGTGCTCATTCTTTGTTTCTACTATTCTCCCAAACATAAACCAAAGTAACTTCCAGTGTGTCCCATCACACCCATGCACCCCACCCCCGTAGAGTAAAGCTGCTGCAATGGATACCAGAATGTAAGGTGTGTGTTGCTATGCAGTAGCGTATGATTAAAAATGGATTTTCTCGTTTTGCTTAGGTCTGCAATCATTACGAAATGTGCAAAGGAGCCTAATATATCGGATCAAAGTTACCGCTGAGTATGCAGGTCTCTATTGAAACGGCAAATCAAGTATTTAATCTTTATAAAACGCGTTACTACAATTTAGCATTAACCTGTATGGGTTATTAAGTGCGTGCTAGCAACCTGGGCCCACTTATGTGCAATGCATAAAACAGTGCATGCTGGCTTGAGGTGACAGGACGGGTTGTTGGTATTTTTGAAATGTTTATTATTAGAGGGTTTTCCACAGATTTGAATCATTCGTTTGACCTAGTTTTGGAGTCCGTGCAAACGACATGACTCGTGTCTTCATTCACTGTTTCAATTAATAAAACATATTAACCAAGTAAGATGATTTAGATTGACAGTCTTATATTACTATCACTATCAGAGCAACAAAACTCTTATCTGGACAGTGGTCACTACCCTACGAAACACGATTAGCTAATCTTGACCTCTTTCCTTTGAGTTACAGACAGCTACGTAGGGACCTCATTCAAGCCTTCCGCGTCGTGCGCAATCAGGGCTTCCTCGCATCTGCAGACTTCTTCGAGTTGGCGACTACGACTAACCCGAGAGGTCATCCACTCAAACTACATGTGACTTGCACCACCCTAGACACACGAAAGTTCTTCTTCTCCAACAGAGTGGTTGCAGCTTGGAATGCTTTACCGGAGGATGTTGTTAGGTCGGGATCCGTATACACTTTTAAACGGAGGCTAGATCAACATTGGAGCGCGAACCACAATGAAGTCGGACTACACCCACCTTGATAGTCAACGTTGACCATTTAGTGTCCCAACAATGCTACTAACAATACACCAGTAACAGGTGCCTATGTAATTTATGAATTTTGGACCACATCGCACACCGATGCTCACATTCACCACGATGCCTGCAAAATAAAAAAGTTTACTTCTTTTCCTGTCCCTTACGTGTGCTATAACTGTCTGCTGCATTTAATCAACACACTGAGTTTATATGCCTTTAAATGCTGTTAACGCATGACATTCTGTGTTCATCTGTACAGTTTTTGTTATTCCCCTTGTATTTTATTCATGCTGCCTTCTTTCCATTTTCTCCATATACTTCCTCTGCATGTAACCAATAGGGATTTCAAACGTACACACCTACTTTCCTTGGAATACACTGATACTGAAACTAACGCCTTAGACTCAGAGCCACGTGCTCGTCGCTCTGTCGGTTTCGATCAAGAATATACAGTGGTATGGGGGCTCCCACCATTATTGTTGCGGAACTCACTCGTCCCATTGTGTAGGTAGCTTAGTATCCCCGATCGCAATCGACAGGGCAACGAGCCAGTGGCCCCGTGGTTAGAGACGTTTGACTCCTAATTAACAGGTCACGTTTTCGCACCCCCCGGGTGTTCCACATTTCGTTGTTCGGTATGATGGGCTGACGACGGCTAATAAGTCAGCACTGGCCATTCCAGTCTCCCTTGTCCTTTCCAGTAATGTTATTCTGCCTACATACTGACTTCGTCCTTCAGGACATACGTTTATAAGGGGAGAGGTCGAAAATAACCGGCTAGCCTTTGTCAATGTCATTGTAAGAAGGTTGCCCTTGAAGGTTGATGGCCCAGGCCTATGCAGTGCATTGCAAATTGACCTCAGGTGGAGAATAGGATAAATTGCGATAGTGACTGCGCAAGTCTACCCTCAATTTAAACTAATTCCCTCTCAAGTCACTGTGCATGACTCATCCTGCTTTGGAGCACACGGCGAACAGCGTCGGATACGATGGCCAACTACCAGATCAGGAAGTAAGTGGTCACACTTTGCATCTGTTTCGCCAAATATGTCTGATCACTTCAAGTTCAACAGCTAGTTGAACCGTGATTCAAGAAACTTAGTGGATCGCCCGGACCAGCGTAGAGTGCTTTCATTCCCTACGAGCCCCTTTATTCATAAAAAATGATTGCCGCTCGTTAGTTAAGTTATGGCATTTTCGACTGCATAGCATGCAAACTGTAAGCCGGATTATCGTCTCCGCCAGTTGATAAACATTCAGATGACGATATATTTCTGTCTGGCATTACACTCGTTACAAATAATTGTTCAAGGTATTGGCTGGGACGCTATTTACCGTCGCATTCACTTAGTACACTCACACTTCCGGTCTTCTTGATTTCGCCTTGACCATGGGGCGCAAGTGGAAAGGAGGGGAGAATGTGTTAGGTTCTGAGCAAGTGTGCTGTAAATTAATTCACGCGCAAGTCACTGGACCTGCTTCACCTTGCTGTGGAAAACGTTTTTGGGCATCGTCATGCGCGGAGAGCGAACTGTCATAGTTTTGGGCAATAAACAATGTCTTTAATGGCTTTGTTGAAATTCATACATGCGATAGTGAATTTCAAGGAAATATGCAACAAAGCTTTTTCAATACTACTGCGTTTTAGACAATAGTATAGTTAAAAGTGAGACTGTACCTTGGGCAGGCTTAGTTATGGACAAAAATGCTAAACGTGAAGTGATATATGTCCGCGTGAACAGTGTGCGTAACATGCTGACTTGGCGTCAGAGAACTGTACTTTGCAGGTGGTTGGTTTTTTTCTATTTTTATTTTTTTTTGATTATTAGACAGTTGTGGTAGATTTGAGTAATTTGTTTGACTCATTTATGGGAAATTCGGCGGCCCTTGTAGGATTAGGAAATAGAAAAGCTTGAGTACACCCAACTGTCTAACCACTACATCTGACATGTACCACCGGGTACCGTCTTCTCAGTCAGCCTACAGACTAGAATCGGATGATTAGGTAGTCTTCTCGCAACTTATTATGCTGCCGCTTGACCTAAAATCTCGTTGCCTAGCAGTTTGAGGGTACCGTCTTCTCAGTCAGCCTACAGACTAGAATCGGATGATTAGGTAGTCTTCTCGCAACTTATTATGCTGCCGCTTGACCTAAAATCTCGTTGCCTAGCAGTTTGAATATTATTAAAGGCTTTCCTTTAGCCCATGTAAACGACATGATTTGCGTTTCAATTAGTAGATCATATTGGTTAAACAAGTGTGGTTTGTCCGAACATCCTGCAGAACGTTTTCAAAGGTATTCTTAATTCGAACACAGGCGGATGTAAGATTCTGATAATGTTTGCATTCACACAATGCAGAGAGATTTTGCGGATACCGTAATGCTTTATGTCATCCCACCTACCACTGAAATCAACCTGCCAATGCAAGTCTTCTCATGTCAATAACCAGACCATACTAATAAAACGAGTATCTAGAGTTTTGCATCGACATTCGGGAATAGGTTTGTGGATAACGCCCTTTCATCATAAAACGTATCAGCTGCTTACCCCCGAAAAAACACCTCCGCTCCGTCTTCTTGGACATATTTTTTATGATGATAAGGCGGGAAGAAAACAACAACCTAGCCTTTGTTTACGTCTTCATCTGATGTCCTCTAATCTAAAAAGGATAGGAAAGCGACTAGTACAACACAATTACTTAGCTTCAACAACAATCAGCCAAACAGCCACAGAGTTTGTGACTGGTGGAGATGGTTGCGAAGCATTTCAGTGGTCCGGAAGACAAGGTCATTGAATTACCAACTTCGTTACGTGTGCTTAGGGCGACTTCATCGATCGGAGCATGCCCGGACGAGAGGCGAGACCATACTCCACCGTCCACAAGATTTGGCGTGCGCTGATGTGACGGAATAACAGGTTGGAGCCCGTCAGCCGACCTTGCACACAAGTTAGAGCTTGAGTTTGCAGTTGACCACAACCCCAAATGGACAGAAACTCTCCGGTCATTATGTCCCCAAATGTGAACTTTAAATACAGTGAGTGACCGATCTCATGAGCTGTTGGCCTAAATTATAAAATGTGTTTTCGATTAGAAAGGATTGCTTAGGTGGGGTTGTAATACTGATTATCCTGCGGCATAATCATTTGGTATTTCGGACTCGGCAGGATGTCGGCTTCTAAATGCATATCTTCTCAATCTTCTGGAGAGACCGTACTTGATAAAAAAACATTGGTACTTGATTATCATGCATTTTTCATAATGGTTTTCCATGGTCTTATAAATTCGAATATATTATATGAAAAACATAATTAAAAGTATTTTTTCTTTCACTCGTTTGATAGACAATCACGTCATCTGCATATTTTATAGTCGAGGAAAGAGTATAATTACATCTTAAAAAAGTTTTTTAATTCCCGGATAATTTGGAGCCTGATCAGCCTTTGCATTTGCGCCAAGTAATTACAATCTACAAGGTGTACGCGTTTCGCGTAAGGAAAATCATATAGTTTTCTATGCCTTTAGGAAGTTTCTACATAGAGTTAATAAGATTTTGCAATAGGTGCAGACTATGTTCTACATTTCATGAGGTGCAGTGGCAAGCAGAGAGGTACGATGCTGAATGAATGGATATTGCACGATCTTAACAAAATCTCATAATTGGAAACTTTTTAAAAGCTACTTATGCATTTTCTTCGAGTACAAAATATTGAGATGACGTGATTCTCTAACAAACGACTAAACGAAAGCATATTTTTGTTCATGCTTTTCTTAAAATATATGTGAATGTACATAACCATCAAAAATCAGTATGAAAAATGCGTGCTACTTAAGTAGTCATGTTTTACCAAGTAAGATTTCTGCAGAAAATTGAAATGAAGTGCATTTAAAAGCCGACATCCCGTGCAGTCCGAAATATTATAGAATTATGCCGCAGGAAAATCAGTTTTACAACCGTACCTAAGTAATCCTTCGTAATCGAAAACGCAGTTCAGAATTTTGGCCAACATTTCATGAGATCGGTCGCTCACTGTAAATGGAAAGTGGTTTCTGATTGGTTGCCTTACTGCTTAACTTATAACGCCCGTCGTATCTACGCATTGGCGCCAAAAATGCGCTTTTGTAATGGGATCCCCACGTTTTGTCACATTTATGAGCATGTAGATTGCGTAGAGTGGAGTACGCTAGACCCTGCGCACAAATTTGTATAATGGGCGATGTTTGACGGTTTCTCATAAATCGTCACCGGGAAACCGATGACGAAGATAATGGTGGTCTATGGGCGTTAAAAAGGGGAATGAAAAGTTCGTTTCGTTTGGCCGTAAGTAGGCTACATTAATCAGCATTTTCGGCCTTTCCTTCAACCTCGCTGAAGGTTTGTAGACTTACTTGTCATCAAAATATTATACAAGGAATCCATTCCACGGGTTGCCTGATTTTCAATGCGAGTTTCTAGCTTGCAGAATTTATCAGACCTAAAGCGAACCTCAACGACTTTAAGCAATCTATTTGATATTAAATCGTGTAGAACCCAACTGTGTTCTCACTATGAATAAGTCAATGACGTGTTCAGTGAAAATTGAAAGACCACTTTAGGATGGGTGCAATGGGACTCCGTAGGTATTCCAAATGCACAATCCTAGTCAAATCTGCTTTGCAGTGAATGGAAATTGAGGAGAGGACAGCATTTTCCAAACGACATCATCAGTTATGCTTTTTGATTTCCATTGGCTACGGTCTCTGACGTCATTCAAGGTATGCGCATTCGGAGACTATGAGATGTCGTGTTCTCCCAACGAAAGACAGTGACAGCTAAATTGGAATTGACTAATTTCTACCACCTACAATTTCTCAGATATTACAATGCCTACGGGAGCTTACAATATCTTTCTTATTACGGCATAGAAGGAGAAGAAATATCATTAAACATCGGCGCTAGAAGGCCCATTCGCCTGAGCGTGAGCAGACGCTGAACTACGGAGTTCGGTTTTAACTGTATTTCCGTTAGTTTGTTTTCGCTGGCGGCAGTTAAAATAGATTGATACCGGCAATCGCAATGATTGATGAACTGTGCTGTTGTACCAATACCTCGCGCACATTTAACCCCGTGACGCAACGCCACGACGAGGCAGGCACGTAAATGCACCCACGCACTCTATCACCTTCTGCTAATCTCGCCGATAAACCATCTAAGATAACCTCCAGTCTGAAACATCGTCACTGTTTGCGTGACAAAGGCACGCTGCTAAATATAACAGTGATTCCAATTCGACTTATCGAAGGATGCATGCGGGCGGCAGAGTGGCATTGCTTCAACATTCAAACGGTGTCTACATTCTAAAGAAGTAAGGAAAGTCGAATGTACACAAGGTCACTGATCCCATGAAAAGTTGGCTGAAATTCTGAAATGCGTTTTGATTAGGAAGGATTACTTAGGTGCGGTAGCAAAACTGATTTGGACTCGGCAGGACGCGAGCTTTTGAATTCACTGCTATTAAATCCGTTGTAGAAGCCGTATTCGGTAAGAAATGGCTACTTAAGTAGCATGCATTTTTCAATTGATTTTCGGTGGTCTTACAAATTTAAATATATTTTATAGAAACCACAAAAAATATGCTTTCCCTCAGTCGTTGGATAGTGAATTACGTCATCTTTATATTTTAGGCACAAGAAGGAGTATAAGTAGGTTTTGAAAAGGTTCCTAACTCTTAGATTTTTCAAGACCGCGCAATGTCCATTTATGCAGCATCGTACCTGTCTGTTTGAAACTGCCCCTTTTGAAATGTACAACATGGTCCGCATTCATTGCAAAATTTTATGGATCCTAAATAGTGTCTTTTTTAAAGGCATAGACGAATATGTGATCTCCTTTATGGGGAACACATCCACCTTGTAGACTGAAATGACTGAACGCTAATACAGTGGCTGATTAGGTTTTAAATTATTCGAGAATTAAAATACTTTTTTTCAGAACCTAATTATATTCCTTTTTCAAGTACAAAATATAAAGAGGATGTGATTGTTTATAAAAAGACTGAAATAAATTATATTTGTGTTCGGGGTTTCTATAAAATATATTTGAATTTTCAAGGCCATCAACAATCATCGTAAAAATGCATGCTATTTAAGTAGTCATTGTTTACCTAGTCCGCTTTCCGGAGAAGATTAAAATGTGGAGCATTCAAAAGCCGACACCCTGCCGAGTCCGAAACATATCAGGGTTATGTCCAGTGATAATGAATGTTTCAACCCCACCAAAGTAAACCTTCCTACTTGAAAAAACATTTCAGAATTTCAGCCAACATTTTCTGAAATCGGTCACTCACTGTACATCACCCGGGTGCCAGAGCTGACAGTGAAGTCAGGTGCTGTGCCAAAACATATCTCCACCGGTAATGTATCCAAGGTAGCGGCATTATATTGAAATGAGCTGTTAGCGCACCTTATTATTATTTCATGGTGTTTAAACTCAGGCCTGCATTGAGTCCGCACTCATATTTCGTTTGAATGCCACAGACAGCTATAAGAAATAACATTTGAATGAGAAAGAGGCTGGATTTTACGGAGTGCCCGCAGTAGAATGTTTGTGTCTGGCTGCGACTCACCTGGGCAAACTCAGGTAAAGTTCGAGAGATCTCTGGAGACGGCAACTGGGAATTTAGAATATCCGACCAATGTTGTTGTTGCATAGCTACTACGGAGTGAAGCGAACCAACATAAAACTAAAGCCAACGCATTACAGGAAATCTTTGTGTTTAAAAAAGCCTTTAGTGCGCTACCCTTTCGCAGTGTGAGCGATGAGCTAAGACAGACAAATTTCGCTCGTTTAAATATTTCAATTAGTGGGCAAATGGTGTCGCGTAAATATGCAAATATGAAATCCAGGCAATGCTAGATAAGGAACTCCAGTTGAAACTTAGTAAAGCCAAAACATTCCCCAAAAACATTTCGTCCAGATGCCTGCTCAGTGAAGGAGTGATTTGCAGAAAAAGTATTAAAATCGTTATTTTCTAAAAGCACTGCACTCACTCCGTCATCTCCGGTCAATCACATCGATAGACTCATTTAGAGAACCCCGCGTCCGAAATTGATCCATTACTTTTACGTTCGTTGATCGACGGTCCCAGCGGCAAAAGTGTGTTGATGAATATGAACTATATGTTCAAACTATATATCAAAGTACGCATGCAAGTCGCACAGTTTCAGCATCCTGGCTGAGTAAAAACATCCCTAACAAGTCTGTCAGTGTGCCAAGCAACAGTTACATGGAAAAACTGTGAAGGTAAATTCAGCCTTACCAACCCTTGATATTTGGACATTGCTTCAACATCCAAACGGAGTCCACCTCCCAATTTAGGTAGGAAGACTAAATGTCCTTTGAGTCTCTTACAGGTACACTTCCAAGCCAGTTTGAAACTGAGAAACTGCGAAACGTTAAACTAGGTCCAAAATTTCTTTGCCAAAATTTGGTTTATGACGGAAGATTCGTATGTTGTCCTTGCGTATACTATTGCTTATATTATTCTGCATGAAGAGCTGGATGTATTACGTAAAAAGGACCCGTAATTACTGAGTTCGCATCCAACATCGCTGGCGGCAATTAATGTTCATTAATACTGGCCATCACAACAACTGATGAACTGTGCTCATGAACAGCGTTCACATAGCCCCGTGACACAGCACAGTGACGAGGGAGACATAAACATAGATTAACTCACTCCGTAACCTCCCGCCAATCACACCACTAAACCATTTAAGAAGACCTCAAGTCCGGAAGTGTTTCTTTGCCCGCACGCCAGTAGACCATCGGCCTGCCTGGGAAAGGTGCGCTGATAGACATGAACAGTACTTCCACCGTAACATATCGAAGGATGCATGCGGCCGGTACGGTGTCAATTTTCCCGTCTGAGTATGAACATCCTCCACGTGGCCTGTGGTGGGTCAGGCCACACTTGCACATGAAAACTGCAAAGTTAAAGTTCGCCTTACCTACTCAAGACATCTGATCATTGATTCACCATCTAGACGGAGTGCACATCGCAATGTATATAGGTAAATGGAATGTGCTTTGGGACTGCCTAAAACACTGAGTGGCCGCACTAGGAGGTCTAACTATGCCCAGCTGGGACTCACTTAGGCGGCCTCAGGTGATGTTCGAGGGAGTTATGGAGACGGCCACTGGAAGTTTAGAATGGTCGACTAGTTCTGTTGTTGCATAGCCACTACTCGGAGGGGATACATAACCACATCTGACCTGAATCTGTACTCAGCACATTCGCAAAGCATAACTCAGCTGGGTATTTTTAGATGTTACCAAATACCATTAGTTTACCACGTAAAATTGGCGCTCATCACAAGCGTCTGTCTAAAAACACGAAAATTTACTGCGCGTGACTAGCTTAAAACAGTGCGTTGGTTTCAAGTGCACACTCCCACTCAAATCCGACCTACACTGAATGGGAATTGGAGGGTGAACAGTATTTTACAAACAACGTAATTGCCACTTAATTTTTCTGGTTTCCTTTATCTGACGACATATAAGATAAGCACATTCTGAGACTATGTGATTTCGCGTTATCTCAACATACGGCAGGGACAGATGAAATGCATTTGACACATTTGTACTTTCTAAAACTGCTCAGACATAACAGTAGTTGCGGGGCCATTACAAATCGTTCTTAATGCTGCATACAATAGACAGAAATAATGCTTACAATTGGTGCATAAGGTCCATTCAACTGGACATGAGCAGATGTTGAAATACGGGCTTCGATTGCAACTGCATTTCCATAACTTTTTTGCTGATTATTACCAGCCATCGCAATAACTGATGAACTGTGCTCATGAACAGCGTTCACATAGCCCCGTGACACAGCACAGCGACGAGGAAGACACGAACATAGATTTACCCACCCCGTCACCTCCCACCAATCACATTGCTAAACCATTTAAGAGGACCTCGAGCCCAAAATTGTGCCTTTGCCTGCACGACTGGACACCATAGACCTGCGTGGCAAAGCTACGCTAATAGACATGAACAGTACTTCCACCGTAACATATCGAAGGATGCATGCGGGCGGTACGGTGTCAATTTTCCCGTCTGAGTAGAAATATCCTTCACGTGTGCTGTGATGAGTCAGGCAACATTTGCATATGCAAACTGCAAAGTTCAAGTTCGCCTTACCTACTCACGACATTTGGTCATTGCTTCAACGTCTAGACGGAGTGCACATCGCAATGTACTTAGGTAAACCGAATGTGCTTTGGCACTGCCTAAAACCCTAAGTGGCCGCAATAGGCGGCTTAATTACGACTGACTGTGACTCCCCCAGACGACCTCAGGTGGTATTCGAGGGAGCTCTGGAGACGGTCAGTGGAATTTTAGAATGGTTGACCAGTTCTGCTGTTGCATAGGGCACGCGAGCCAAAATAAAACCAAAGCCAAATAATTGCAGAAAATCCTTGAGTTTTAGTTTGCCGGTTAAGGCTAATTTTTCGCAGTGTGACTTGTTTAAAGGCCCAAGTGAATGGGCGAATGGTGTCGCGTAAAATTCCAGATAAGAAATCTAGGAAATGCTTACTAAAAAACTGCAGTGGGACTTTAGTGAAGCAAAACGTTCCCTAGAATATTTTGTCTAGATGTCTCGGCAGTAGATGAGTGATTTGCAGAAAAAGTATTAAAAACATTATTTTCCGTAGGCACTGTGCAAGAAAACGTCAATTTAGGAGAGACCTTTCGAAGAAACGTTTGCCCGTTTTTAAGCATGAAACATGTTCTCGCCCACAACATGTCTGATCTGTCAATATCGACTGAAATTACCGAATATTCAGCCAAAGAATTCCGTACGATTTTCAGGTAACGCCCATGAGGATTTTTACAAAACTTTTGAATGTTCTCTTTGAAAAGAACAGGTTCGCTTTATACCCAGGTCTCCTTGGTAGGAGAATATTTTGTCTCTCTTACACATTTAATTGAAAGCGAGTTTGAAACGGGAAGATTGTCAACTGAAAAATTGTGAAACGTTAGACTGAGTTCAAATTTCGGTTGTCAAAATTCGGTTCATTACAGAAGATTTTTGTGCCGCCTTTTCGTAGAGCATTGCTTATAGTGTTCTGCATGAAAACCATGATGCATAACTCTAAAAAAGACCAGCAGTTGCCGAGCTAGTAGTGTAAGTGTGTATTTATGACATCCAGTATTCTCTTATCTAAATCGTCAAGTGTCGGTTGTCCGCAATTTTCTTAGGTGCTGGCATATTTTCACAAACCTTTGCGCAATGACTGTACATCGTTTTACCTGTCAGCGGGCATTTCTTTATCAGAGGGTGTGCCATTTCATCCTGGGTTTCCGTTGTAAGACCAGGACCCGCCTATTAGGATGTTTGATTTGCATTTCTTAAAGGGGTTTGTATTTTGACTTGACCCTCTAACTGCGCTCATACTTGGGATTTTGTACTGCCTACATCGCAAGGATGAATAAATAAAATATTTCAAAATCAATCCCGAATGCGGTTTTGTATCATTTTATTAGCAACTTTTTTCTCAGTGTTGCGTCCATGTCGGCTCTTCCAATCTTACTATTTACGTCAGCGTTTAGTATGACTTTCGAGGCGCATGCCATCGTATATAACCTTACATAATTAAATATTGACTGCGTCACCCCGCATTATATGCAAATACAGATACCATTCAGGTCAGAAGTATGCTGCGCGATCGCAAGACTTCGGCCCTGAGCCTAAAACCATAAACATACTCATCTTCAACAGGCTTGCGGTTAATTTATAAGGCAATTAAAAGGTATCAGGCATTCAAATATCCTATAAAACTTTGAGCCTGCATACAGGATAATAGTGCATGATATTGGGAAGAATTAATTAACAGTTAAACACATTTCCTCTCCTGAATTATGCGTTATGTACATTAAGGAGGCCGCGACATACCTATGATAATAACCGGTCTCTTGGTGATGCTCGCGGGATACAAGACATTGTGAAGAAGTTGGGAAACCATATGTTAGTCGGTCAACCGTCTAAAGTTCAACATATCCAGAAGTCAGCAGATATCAGTCAAAAATCTAACATTGAGACTCATGGACAGAAACTCCCGCCACCGTCGATACCAACAACAAGTAGGGCAAATTCGCCTGAAAAGTCCTGCAGTTACGTGACTTTAGTATCTGACAAATTACTAAGAGCAGCATGTCCCATCAAAAATCTTCCAAAGGTGTTCATTTTAGCATTCACATCAATCAGTCATCTAATACAGGCTTAACGATTCTTCATTTACTTCACTTTCCTAAGCTATCTTCATTTATACAAATGGCTTATTGATGAACAAATCTGATTACTCGCGTCAGTTATGGATAAACGAAACAGGACGACTTTGCCAAAATATGAATTCAAGACAGTAATAGCAAGGCCTTGAGTACAGCAGATGCTCGAACCAGAAGGTGTAGCGACTTTCATTACATTTGGACCGGCATACTCGCCTTGCTTACTTCATCGTATACTGCCCAGCAATTCCTATGCATCCAGGAGACTGCTCAATCGAGATCTAAATATAAGTCAATATGGAATTCACCAGAAGACTGAACTGTTTGTGGTTCTCACTGCATTGCCCTAGAAATTGTGATTTCAAAACTCATCGAGGCCGTTGTTATCCAAAATTGGATCAGACTGGTCTCGCAACTCTGTCCGAAACGTCTACCCATTATCATCACTTACATATGATGGGATAGGCATAACCGGAACACGATACATTGCAACAGAATGTTCAAATGCTGGCTCTTGCTAAAATGCAATGCAGCCGGAGTTGGTCCACAGTTTTCATTCTCTCAGAATCAGGAATAAAAAAATATTATCGATCAGCCTTATACCGGAAATTATATCGTCACGAGATCCTAACCTTCCAACGCAGGCTAGGGTGGACTGAGATTCGGTAACATCTATTACAGTGCGTATCAATTAACAATGGTTCATCGCAATAAATGACTAGTCGTCTTTTTGACACAGGTACCACTTTCGTTAGGAACACAAAATAGGCTGGTTTCCGGAGTGAATATATTAACAATTTTGCGGACATGTTTGCAAGCGAATTTACACAATGCATGAGCATCCCGGCACGCCTGAATAATAATCGTCAAGTCTGACTTATAAGAACTTTGTGGTTACATTTTACGCTGCTCAAATCATTATCACTTATTATTAACTGCTATATCATTAAAAATAGGGATAACGGTATGCCACGACGGCTGGTTTTTTGAACTACGTGCCAGAGTTGAATAATTTAACAAGCCAAACATTCATCTGGCAACGTCCTAATGGTTACCCCAACTGAAAAAGTATTTTGTGGATTATCCAAGCAAATATTTTAGCTGTGATGTGAACGCATTTTTTCTTAAAACGACATGGGCGTTTCTAAAATGCACGAAATACAATCCTGTCATTTGAGGGTGTCTCAAAAAACGTTGTCTGAACGAGTCGCAACTCAGACCTGCCCCTGCAGACTAGGGATAGGCAGGTTTTAATTGACATATTCCGTGAATTTTCTTAAAATGTTCTCCCGCCCCTTTCCCCCGATCCGCCCTGTTTTGAGAAGATTCTTGTGAAATTTTAAAACGTTCTGCAAACCAAGTCTTTTTGCGCAAGATTTTTGGGTTGATCTGAACGCACTTGATTACGTCTTAGGTACTTTAGTGCAGATTGCGAAATCCATCTCACTTTATGCCTAACGAAGTGTTAAAAATTTGCTGTCGATCGAGTCGACACGTCACATGGCACTTAAAGAACTCTGCTTGAATAGTGACTGCAAATATTTCACTACGCTCTTTGGGTAGCAATCATATTGACCAAAAACTCCCAGCCTTTATGAACACCACACTCGTGCGATTGGTATGGAATAGGGAGCATACAATTCGGTTTGAGATCGGGCATCTTTAGGCGGATTTAAGCACTACCTGTCGAACGTAAAATGCACTCCTGTGTCTTTGAATAGTAAGGGGGCCGAAAAGACATCCCTTTAATAGCGATCAAGGATGTCGAGTTTTAATTACCATTCAATCGCAGGGGTTTGATTAATAAGTCGGCAATTCCGTATGTCAGATACGATTATTGATTTTTATTAATGTATGGACTCGAACATACTCCTATCTTTATAGTATCACGCAAGCATCAGAGCACTGTCAGTGTCGGTAAGCTGTCTGATGCACAATGACTGCAAGGCTAGTGAACCCGTCAGTACCTGCCATATAAAAGACCTATGTCTTATACGTACAGATCAGAATTACATCAAGGAGTTTAGTCAGACTATTTAGGAGTTGAGGACGTCGTTCGAGGTAAAAACTCTATAGCAAATACAAAATCGGGTAAATTCAGTTCTTTCGCAAGTTTCAACTATGGGAACGAAAATGCAAGGAAATGTAGACTTCGTCTATTTAGCTCAGAATTACTGCGCATGAGTTCCCTTAAGAAGTAATGTGAGAATTATCCTCTAAATGGCCTACCGTCCCACAAAAATTGCATCCCGTCACCCGTAAGTTGACATTTAGCATTGCAAATAAAGGTAATCTCTTAATTTATGCCTATTGGTTGCCAGTTAGACAGGTATGCAATTAAAAATCGTTGGCAAGTAACACCAGTTTCAAGCAATGCGTTTGTCAATCATAGGAGGCGGATTGTTCTTATCTCACTGGCTGACACTAGAAATCATTTCAGCTGGACCACAACGTGACCGATCAACTCCGTTACCTACAATTGTGCTGGTATGTTAGATAGCCTTAAACTCTTAGGGAATTCTTTGTATAAGGTAAATTATTCAGACGCTCAGAGCATTAAATAAAACGTCTATCTGCAAAATTGTTTTCGGCCTACACTTTACACAGGATTGTTCAAAGAAGCATTTTTGACAGCTGAACCACAACGATGCATAGATTGCATTCTTTTGGACCTGGCATGGATACACGAAATTCGCTTCTACCGCTGACGCCTTGTTCACTAAATATGCTGGACCTTCACTTTTGCTACAGTCTGAAATTGATGAAAGAATAAGAACCAGAAACACTTATAATAATACGGTATTCGAATTTGTACGTAAATTGTCATGCTCCGGCAACTGCCATTAACAGACTGCCGTGTCTGCTTAAATGTACGGTACCGCGACATGATGTTGTGTATATTTGTGTCACTTTTCACAGAAAAAATTAATATTATTCCGTTAACTTCTGCAAACAAACCGAAACATGCTCAAGGGGAAGAAATATTTATCCCTTTACTTGCATAACTTATGCCAAGTGAATTCAACCAGTCTGGGCTTCCTAACGAATATCGAAATATAACGCGACAATGCTTGAAAATTAATCCTGCTCGTCCTTATATAAAGTATATATTTAGATCATCCAAATTAACTGGCGCGATTATTTTAGTCATTTTCGGATGAAAATAATTTGAGCCGTCAGTGATCTAAAAATAGATGTATGCAGCATGGTGTATTTTGGGCGCTTTCGGATAAGGTCTCTTTGCTTTTGAGTGATGCGGGATAGTATGAATCCGTGGTTACGATTATCGACTGAAATGCGTCACCTTGAGCTATGCGGTAGGTTTTGAACAAACGCCACAGGGCATGCACTTATAAGGGAAAACCAGGATGAGTGAAATTCAGAATAATTTGCCTGTTAATTCATATTTTTGTAAATGCTTTGGTAGGTGTGACGAGAGCAACGTTTTCATATTATCTCGGTCATTGGGAGAATTTGTAGTAGATAGTCCACAGCTTCCGAAACAATCTACAGACACTTTGCCAGTGAAGAGGAAAACCATAATTTCTGCATTGCAGAAAAGGATCTTGCTAGTTTGCGGCTGATATTTCGTGTGCTAATCAGCTAAGCTCAGTGCATATCATAAGATATAAACTGACAACAGCGAGACATATCCAGGGTTAAAAAAAGTATGACATCTCCCGTTATTTTTTTACAGAATTTAGGACCAAATACAAGCAAATTTATCTGAAAGTTTATTTTTTTCGCTGTCATGATCTGAAACCCTATTTAACTTTAGTATGGCAAGAAAATGGGAATCCCAAATGCGCAGACATACTCCATAATGAAGAGTAATATAACGCTATGCATTTTTGATGATCTTATGTACAACTAGTTGGTGGCCAGCAGTGACATTCTATTCAAACCATGCAATCGATAATTGGCAGTTTTTATCTGGTCAGAAAGTTGCCCAATCCAAATCTGAATGTGCTTGCTCGTAATAAACGTCATGTGCTTTACCCAATAGGATGATAAATGAAGGGCGCCAACGTATATAAACAGGTTACTTTTAGATCTGGCAGGTCGTATATTCACAATGTCACTCTCTTCCCTGACTGCGCTCCTGTCTGCCGTTCTCGTTCTATGGGGTATATTAAGCCATAAATATCTTTATTTCCTCATTACCTTGTTTATTGCTTTTTGTCTGTCCAGAAAGTGCTGTTATTTATGAATTCCCATTAATCCTCTTAAATACTACAGGACCGTTAATTTCTTTGCTTTGGAAATACGCATGTGTTGCTGTCTTGTCCATTACATTTTCTGATCACTAACAAAATCATCGTTTAACAAAAGCCTTATAATAAATTTATTATGAAACCGAGCATGCTTAAAAAACGCAATTTAATGTGCAGTCCAAAAAAAATTATTTTTACATGTACTCCAGCCTACACAATCGTAGACGTGTATAAAAACCGTCTTGACTCAGGATGCTGACAGCTATGAGATTTCAATACGCTTAAGCTTTTGCACGGACAACTAAAAATACATATTATCCATCAATTTTACTGTTGTTTGTGCCCAGTTAGTTCAATATAATGTGCAAGTTGTACATGGAATTTCACACCTATCATTTTATTATATCGAAAAGTGGAAAAGCCTCCTTTTTAATAATCAACGTGACAAATGTCAGATATATGGATCGGCGTATTTAAAAATCCTACCTAATTAGACCTCGTTTGAAGCTGCGCCACACAGACTTACAGTTAATTACTTTGCCTAGGTAAAAAATGAAAAACTTAGATTGAAGATGATGTTTGGGAAACTATTATATAGACTGTAAACAGCATCTGTATCGAAATTCATTGCAGACATATGAAATCACCTACTAACTTGCTTGCGTATCATTCGTATGAAAATCTTGTATTTCCAGTTATGGGTTTAAGGTAGGAGAGATAAGCAATGAACACATACAGTAAGTGGACCAACTCATGAAATGTCAAAAGAAATTCCGTTTCGAAAAGCTCAATTAAGTAGTGTTGTAAAACCAATCATTTTGCAGAATAATTGATAATACTTCAGTTACTTCAGGACGCCGGCGTTCAAAATACTTCTTTTCAGCTGCATTTAGAAACAATACTCTGTAAAAAATGACCACTTATGTAGCATGCCTTTTTTACATTGCATTTTTATGCTTTTAAATGTTCGATTATATTGCATGGAGACGTAGATAAAAATATCCATTCTCTTGCACATTCCGTAGAAAATTACGTCTGCTATCAATGTTGCTCTCGGGGAAGCGTATAATTTGGTTCTATAAAACTTTTTCGATTCCCGAATAATTTGGAACCCGACCTGCCGTTACACCTGCATTCAGGGTTTCCAGACTACAAGCCGTATATTTTTCGTGTACGAAGACCATATGGGGTTTATAAAATTAAGTAGTGGATTTGAGCCACATTGTTAACTTTAAAATCCACATTGGTAAATGCATGGACATGACACTTAATGAACGGCCATTTCACGATATTAAAAAATTTCACAATTAGAAATTTTTTTAAACCGTATTATGTCCATCCTTCGTGAAATATAATTGAATCTTTAAGGACATCGAAAATCAATGAAAAAATGCATGCTATATAAGGTGTTGTTTTTACGGAGTATGGTTTATAGATTCGGATAGCAAAAAGAATTTTGAAAGCCGGCGTCCTGCGGTCACTAAATTAATTTAGAATTATGCTGCATGCTGATTGGTTTTACAATCTAACTTGATTGATCTTTTCAAAACGGAAATGTATTTCGGAATTTCTGTTGACATTTCATGAGTTAGCCCACCTACTTTATGTATCGATATACGTACAGATTCGAGGTCTAGGTATTGTATAGCTTTCATCCTTTCCCGAGGAAGAAGAAGAGAGGTCGAATTCATGGACCATATTATATTCGGACTGACGTTTCCGAAACTTCCTCGTCTCCATCATAAGTGTAGCGTGCTTGTTGCTGCTGCCGGTCTTGATTTGTTCGGTGTCGCCGATTGTCTCGTATCATAGCCGTGCTCTGGGCACGAACTTTGACCAGCCTGTTTGCTGCTGACTGGCTTATACCTGCCCGGGGCTGACTGCTGACAGGCCTGCGTGACCTTTGTTCCCTTTGGGGTTGGTGAAATTGTGGTCAACTCAACGTGCCGCTTGGCCTCTCCCAAGTCGGCCGTTGGACTAATCGGTCGTTGCTGTTCATGCGAGCAGCATTCAGCTTCGCAGACGCATCGGTGAGATAGAGTTAGGTTTTGGTCGCAGGACCACTAGCCCCTAACTATGCTCTTTTCCGTGAGCGTTGACTCTGGGTTCCGCATGCTCACTTGCCTAACTACTCCTGTCCGGACTGATTTGACCCTTGTACGCAGCGCTGGTAGGCGGATGTAGATCTAAAGCTCGGTTGAGTGTGCCAGTCGAGGACCAGTTTTCGAGCACCAGTCCGGCAATGTTCTCATTGGTTCGACCAATTACCCTCGCTTTCTCAAAGGCAAAATCGTGGTTCAGTTCTCTTATGTGGCCATAGACCAAAGGCAGCTTGTCCTTGCGGTTAATTGCAAGTTGATGTTCGTGTAATCTTGTACCGAGTCGTTTGTCCGTTTCACCAACGAACCTCGCATTGCAATTTAGGCAAGGTATGCTGTAGACCACCGCCGACTGTTCCGTTGTTGGTAGCGGGTCTTTAGGCTTCATAATTTGCTGTCTGATGGTGCATTCGGGTTTATGAGACACGACTATCCCAAAAGGTTTCGGAATTCTCGCCATTGCCTCTGGTACCTTCTTCACATACGGTATTGAGAGTCAGAACTTGGGCTATTCTCCACTCGACCGCTCAAAATTAGGCTTTTTGAGGCAATTGTAAATGAAGGACTTCCGGTAGTCGTTAGCTTTAAAAAGGGCCTGTAAGTAATTCCCCGTTTCGTTCCTCCAAATCTCGTCGCTACTGTGTGTTTGAACACATCGAAAGAGACTTCTGACACAACAGTGCGTATGATCAACTGTGTGGTTGCTTGGGAAGTGGAGGATGCGCCTAGTATTAGTAGCCTTAAGGTAAACCGTTGTCCTTATCTCCCCGTCTGTCAATTTCGTAACCTGTAAGTCCAGGAGGGGCAGCCCATTGTTGACTTCCTCTTCCATAGTAAACTGAATGTCGGGAGTGGAGGAAGTTTCCGAAACGTCAGTCCGAATACAATATTGTCCAAAAATTCGTCCTCTGTTCTTCTTTGTTCTTCGGGAGATGGTGAACGTGACACATGCATATATTCACCGATAAAAAGGAGGCAAGTTTGTCACTTAATAGACACATCATATTAAAATGCTGATACAACGGGGAAACGATGTGATACTTACATTTTACCAATTTAATACAATGATACGACTTAGGCAGGCAAGATTGTCGGTGGCATTTTATGTACACTAATTTCACTCTTGGGTGCATCTGGGCTTTTGATTTTACAGTTCATTTGAGTTTTTACGTCACTCTTTCATCTCTATCCACGCTTTTTTAGGACCTGTAAGTTCACAGGGACAACTTATGGTTTGCAAACAACCCCACTCCGAGTGTATGTCATTTCGCAGTGAAGGCGGTGGTGACGAAGTAACCAACCAGTGTTTTAACTCTTGCAACTTTGCAAAAGGTAAAGTTCATTTTAAACGAGACGTTAATGTATTACAACTGTGCACAGTCTGATTCCTTTCTTTCATTTTAGTACCCGGAGTGAAACCGCTTACCGTATATCGCTGTCGCAGATTCCTCAAGTACTGCACAACTGAAACAGTCTACTACATGGATGCAGGTTTAGGTCTCTACAATGCGTGGAGCGATTGCATGCATACATGTCGTTTCCTCTCGTATGGTAAATCTAATGTGATTATAAAATTTTAGTCAGTATTTTAGTTCAGACTGTTTATGCAAAGAAATTGCAACTTGTTGCATCTTTTAATCCGCACAGTTCTTGGGTATATAAAGTAATGTGCAAAACAATCGCCTTGTCTGAATAAAAGTGCGTAAATGCACAGGCACCCTATTTAATAATAATGCTGCTGAACCCATGCTGCATTTCAGAAAACGCGACTTCTCCAGTTTCGCATACGCTCTGTTTCGACTTCGACGGCGACTGTTTTAAATTCAAAAACAGAAAAGGAAACATCGTTCACTACATGAAATGTTATTTCAACTGTCAGATAGACAAAAAAGGTGAGGAGTAAT
Source organism: Spirometra erinaceieuropaei (assembly GCA_902702965.1). Lineage (NCBI taxonomy): Eukaryota > Metazoa > Platyhelminthes > Cestoda > Diphyllobothriidea > Diphyllobothriidae > Spirometra > Spirometra erinaceieuropaei. Next base: position 363,526 of record CACRXP010000368.1, on the reverse strand, counting down.
GTTTCTGCTCAACAGTACTAACAAACTTTCAAAATGACCAATTTTGCATTTTAATTCGCATTTAGAAAACAAAACAAAGGAACAGCAAATCCACATATACAGTCCAGTGTCTCGGGCGTACCTGCAATCGTACTACTTCAGTCTACCGAAAGACAAGGACCACGGACAAAAATTAAAGACGTGCTATAAAGAATGCGAAAAGGAATCGGGTAAGGCTGTTTGCGTGATTTAGTAATAATAAAAAATAGTAATATTATGTGTAGAAGTAAGCCAACAAGGGCCTGGACTAGCAGTAAGATTTGGAAAACAGGAGAATGTAGACGTGCCGAACTGAACAAGGAACAACCAATAATATATATCTCGCAGTTAGGTATGAAGATGCAATATGTTTATATATGATGGTCATCGAGTACATCTAGTAGGACTGTTCATGCTGCGTCACCGAACATACGTTTTCTAAATAATTCACATTCAAGGTAAAATAAATGAGCAAAAGCATATGATAGATACCAACTATTGAAGTATAGTAGTTGGGCTAACTCATGAAATGTCAACCGAAATTTCTAAATGCGGTCTTTTTTCGAAAAAATTAAGTAAGTATGGTTGTAAACGTAATGATTGTCCACTTACCTCAGGGGGACTGCCTTCGAACGAACTTATTTCCGACTGCATTCGAGAACAACCCTACGCAAAAAATGACTATATAAGTAGCATAAAATGTTCCCACTGATTTTCGCTGCCCTTAAGAGTTCAATAATAGTCCGCGGAAAGCATCCATAAAAATATTTATTCTTCTATTTATTTGGTAGATAATAACGCCTTCATTTAAATTTTTTCACGAAGGAGAAAAACATTTCGGTTTTAAGAAAGTCTCTAATAGAGAGACTTTTAAATTCCGTGAAAGGGTCGTTCATAAAAGGTAATCAATCTGCATTTACCAATGTCGCTTGTAAAGTTAACAATATTGTTCAAATCTACTGCTTGATTTTATGAACTCATATATAGTCTAATCTTAATACAGTAGAGAAATATATGGAATTCCGTACACGGAAAATATACGGCACGTAGTGTGGAAACACTAAATGCAAGTATACGAGCAGGTCTGGCTCAAAATTAATCAAGAACTAGAAAAGAATTTGGAAGCCGAAATATACTCCTCTTTTGAGGATATAATTAGACGAAGATGTGATTTTTTACTTACTACGTAAAAGAATGAATATTTTTATGCATGTCTTCCGTTAAATATAATTGAATTTTCAAGAACATCTAAAATCAATGACAAAATTGCATGCTAAATATGTAGTCTTTGGAGATTATTGTTTTTGCACGCAGTCGGAAATGAGTTTATTCGAAAGCCGGTAGCCTGCGGTAAATTTCGATTACATAACTATGCGGCACGATGATAGGCTTTACAAAGCTGCTTAAGTAAACGTTTCGAAACCAGGACTCATTTCGAAATTTCCTTGGATATTACATAAGTTAGCCCACCTAATGAAATAATCGAAAATCGTCGGAATAGGAAAACATATTTAATTGCAAATAGACCGTCAGGAATAGCGCATTATAAAAGCACAAAACTCGAAGAGAATTTTTAAAAAGCACGATAGGAGGTTAGTAATTACGGCTATCAACGAATATTTCAAGGAAACACATATTGATTAATGGAATGGAAAGGAAAAATAAACCGCGAAAAGGTTAGGGTAGAAAACAGGTTAAATGATGATAGGTTTCACAACACTACTTAAATAACCTTTTAAAACGAAAACGGATTACGGAATTTCGGTTGACATGCGGTGCGTTAGCCCACCTTAATTAGCTCACTTAGGAATTCCTCCACTTTGTTCAATCTCACCTCATCACTTCCATTTCCAACTCCCTGCTAAATCACTAGCCACCAGCCCCGAAGCAGCCGGCCACAAATGCGACCCAGATTCAAAGACCTGTGTACCCTGCACTGATGGTGAGGATTGTGAGGAGGACTTAGAGGATTGCCAAGAGACCTGCGGCAAAGAAAGTGAGTGCTCCTCCTTAGGCCACAGTCGCTGACTGCAGTAATCTTCAGATCAAGGCTTTAATAGTATTGTCGCTGCATGCATCATTTCAAAACTGCCTGTAAATTCTCATTCTGCCTCTGTGTGTTCGTCAGGTTCGTCGAGTTTATGTATGTCTACTGACTCAACTTGTACATCATCCTCTCGTCACTATTTCCCAAAGTCCACTTAGAGGGCCATTTCCGCAAATACTCCATTCTATCGCATGTGTGCGTGATCTTTTCAAAGCGAAGCATCACTCATTGATAGAGATAGGCGCTGATGGTATTAGGAAGTCTGGTGAATCATAGGACGAAGGTGCGTCATATTTGGAATCGAATCGAGTGAGCTGTAGATGAGCTACATGTGATAAAATCGATTCGCTTACCGCAAGGCGTCCTCTTCTTCTTCTGCCATTTACAGAGTAGCCCACATCCATCCTGCGACTATCGCTCATGACAGCGATCGCTTAAATGTCCAGTAGGTGTCTTGAAAGTGAACTGTCTCTTTCAGTAATAAGGTCATTAAACTGCTGACATCTGTAGCACAGCCTTGTATGTGTATTGCAAGTCTCAGCCGACATCACTGCTCCAAACAAAGCAATCGACATGTTCCTTCGCTGGACATACCTGGGCGTCTACAGAACGCAACAGAACATTACCAATCATAAAAAATAGCAAAATGATCTAAAGGAAGAAATCAAAGAGGCCCTGGATTAGCAGTATGATTTAGAAAACAGGAGAATGTATTAATGTCGAACTGAACACGGCATTAAATATTACTCTCTTCCCAAGTAATCTTACTCATTTTAAACAATTAATAATATGCGTCGCGCAGTTAGCTATGACGATAAATTATTTCTACATTTGAAAGGCATCCCCTCAGTATAGTAGACCTGTTTACACCGCACTTAATTAAATATGTGTGCCAAATAATTCACTCTCATGGAGATATGTGTAAGCAAAGCCAAGCGTTGGACGCCCACTAATGAATACATAACAAAAAATCATCCTAAGAGAAAATGATGTTTAATTGCGAATAGACCGTCTGGAACAGCGCATATAGGAAGCACAAAATTCTAGAAAAATGATTGGCAAATAACAAGAGGTGGCTAGTAGTTACGGCTATGGAAGAAAATTTATAGGAAACATATTTATTAATTGAATGTCGCGCCCTTATTAAGCAAACAGAAACTGCAGAAATGCAAGGCTAGAAAGCATGTTTAATACAGTAAAACAGTGGCAAGATATAAATACTCGTTTACCAAATATGCCTATTAGTGCAAGAATATCCGCTGAATGGCAGTCCAACATAATGGAGAAACTAAAAACGACATGAATGTTTCCGGTGAGATTCTAAAAACATTTTCATCTAACTTGAATTCACAAGCACAAGGTCATATGCGAGAACGCGATGTTAGCAATACCTAAAGCATTGCACATAATGCGTCAATTCTTTTACAAGGAATACAAATAGGAATTATGAGATCTCTTCCAGAAGTGAACGCAAGAACGGACATCGCAACTGGTTGATTTGTATTGGAAGAGGCGACTGATGACTTAGGTGTGGGGGAGAAAACCACAAGTTACCTATGCATACTCTAATCCAGACATGAAGGCCGGAAATGTCGTTCGGTGTTTGTGTAACAGTTTCAGGTTATATGCCTGACAGGCTTGCAGAGCATGGTGCGCCCACTCATGCCAAAATGTACGATGTGTCTCTGCATGTTTTGCGTCTCAGACCAGTCTCTAGTCCTTTGCCCCTGGAATCCATGCCGCGCTAGGAGTCATGCCATCATGACTCCCGAGCACATTCAGCCCCGACGTTGGCCCAATCGCAAACTGCGCCATCATCCAATCAGCTGACCAGTCTGACAATGACTGCCTCTCACGTGACGCTTCTTCACTCGCGTCCACGTCACTCTAGCCCACGCACTCGGGCGGGACTACAGCCTGGCCCCCGTCGGGGGCTCTGACGGACAGCAGGCTTGTCTAGAGTATATTCTAATCCTACTAGTGTCTTTCCCCTCCTCCTCTTCCTTCTCTTCCTCCTACTCCTCCTCCCCCTCCTCCTCTTCTAAAGCTGGACTGAGCCGTGATTATTATGTTACTACAAGGACACTCTCACTGCTTAGACCCCGCATATCTCGTATGCCTTGCTGTCTTCACCCAACAGCGAAATCACTACCGCTTGTCAATAGATAGATAAAGGCAGACTTGAGCACAAGGCATGCAAACTGACAAATGTCATGACTTTTGCGACACAGTTGATTGTTAAAGCGTCGTCGTTGGTCATTACGCGGAGTCACCGAATATGCTCATGACTGTAGTCTGGATGAGGATGTCTGTGCAGATATATGCGATGGCCAATGTAAGCCATGAATGCTTCCGAAGTCATTGCGCAGCAGGCCGTCTGATGCGACTAGAGTCGCGACCGAAAAAATCGACTGTCCGTGAGATGGCTCATTTAGGAATTCCTTCACATTGTCCAATCTAACATTATCTTCTCTTCCATTCCCAACTCCCCGCTAAATCATTAGCAACCAGCCCCGAGAGAGGAGGTTACAAATGTGACCTAGATTCCATGACCTGTGTACCCTGCACTGAAGATGAGGAGTACTGTGAGGAGAACTTGGAGGACTGCCAAGATACCTGCGATGAAGAATGTGAGTTCTCCTCCTCCTCTTACCTATTTATTGCTATCATCACCTGCAACGGCACAGTCCTTCAGCCACAGTCGCTGGCTGCAGTTACCTTAAGTCCAACGCCTAAATATTATTGTCGCTGCATGCATAAATTCTGGACTGTCTGTACACTCTCACTGTGTCTGTGTGTGTGCTCGCCAGATTCGTCGAAAATATATATAGGTCTACTGGTCAAATGTTTACATAATCTTCTCATCACTATTTCCAAAAATCAACTTAGAGGGCCATTTCTGCAAATGCTCCATTCTCTCGCATGTCAACGTGATGCTTTAAAAGCGAGGCATCACTCATTGACAGAGATAGGCGATCGGCGTTTGCTATTCATAGTTTTAGGTAGACTGGTGAACCATAGTGCAAAGGTTTCGTATTTGGAATTTAATAGACAGAGCTGAGGCGGCGCTGCATGAGATTACCACGATGCGCATACCACAAGGCGGTTTCTTCTTCTTGTGCAATTTACATAGCAGCTTATATTCATCCTGAGAGAGCAACCGCTTGAATGCCCAGTAGGCGTCGTGGAATTCAACTGTGCCGTCAGGCCATTATGCCATTGCACTGATGATATCTGTAGCACAACCTTGTTTGTGCATGGCAAGTCTCAGCACTCATCACTGTTCCAAACAAAGCACTCGACGTGTTACTGCGCTGGACATACGTGGTCATACACAGAACGGATGTAGAAACTGGTTGATTGGTATTGGAAGAGGCGACTGATGACTTAGGTTCAGTGTTTGTGTAACAGCTTCAGGTTATATGCCTGACAGGCTTGCAGAGCATGGTGCGCCCACTCATGCCGAGATGCGCGCCGTATCTCTGCATGTTTTGCGTCTCAGTCTTAGGTCCTCTGCCGCTGGCATCCATGCCGCGCTCGGAGTCATCTGATCATGACTCCCGAGCACATTCAGCCCTGACGATGGCCACTCACGGGCGCCCACAGACTGCACTATCATCCAATCAGCTGATCAGGCTGAAAATGACTGCCCCTCACGTGACCCTTCTTCATTCGCGTCCACGACACGCTAGTGCACGGACTTTCACGTCACTACGGCCGCCCCTGCTGACAGCCAACAGGATTCTGCGCAGAATATTCCAAACTTGACCGCACATGAGATAGCTCATTTAGGAATCCCTTCACTTTGTCCAGTCTAACATCATCATATCTTCCATTTCCAACTCAACTACTACATCATTAGCCACCAGCACCGAAGCAGGCCGCTACAAATGCGACCCAAATTCCAAGACCTGTGTAGCCTGCACTGATGGGGATGAAGATTTTGTGGAGGACTTAGACACTTGCAGTGAGAACTGCGGCGAACAAATTGAGTGCTCCTCCTCCTCTTTCCTATTTACTGCTCAAATCATCCGCACCGGCAGAATCCTTAGGTCACAGTCGCTGGTTGCAGCTATCTTACGATCAAGGCCTACATAGTATTGTCGCTGCATACATCATTTCATAACTACCTGTACATTCTCACTCTGTCTATGTGTGTTCGTCAGCGTCCTCAAGTTTATGTATGTATATTGGCCAAATATGTACATCATCCTCTCGCCACCATTTCCCAACGTCCACTTAGAGGGCCATTTCCGCAAATGCTGCATTCTATCGCATGTGTACGCGATCTTGTCAAAGCGAAGCATCAATGATTGAGAGAAATAGGCACTGATGGTATTAGGAAGTCTAGTGAATCAGAGTACAAAGGTGTGTCATTTTTGGAATCGATTCGGCAGAGCTGCAAATGTGCTACATGCGCTTACCGCAAGGCGGCCTCTTCTTCTTGTGCCATTTGCATAGCAGTCCTCTGCCCCTGGCATCCATGCCGCACTCGATGTCATCTGATCATGACTCCCGAGGTCATTCAGCCTCGACGATGACCAATCTCGTGCGGCCACAAACTGCACTATCACCCAATCAACTCACCAGACTGACACTGATCCCTGCTTCTCTCGAGACGCTTGTTCACTCACGCCGAACCCGCGTCGCGGGCTCTGTCAGCCAGCAGTCTTCTGTACAGAAACTTGGCCGCGCGTGAGATACAGGCGGTGGGCTAATTCATGATAAGTAACCGAAATCGCGACTGGCGCTTTTGTTTCGAAATGCTGAATTATGTAGTGTTGCAAAACCTTTCCTCTTGCAGCACAATTCTATAGTATTTATGTTACGGCATGATCCTTCCTTTCGAACGAATTTATTTTTAACCGCATGCAAAAACCGTACTCTATAATAAATCCCAACGTAGTTCGCATATATTATTTTCAATGTTTTTGATGCACTTCAATATTCAATTTTATTTTGTTCAATGCATGCATAAAAATATACATTCTATTACTCATTCTATATGAAATTACGTCTTACTTCATATTTATACCCGAAGAAGGGGTTTTGTTTGGTTTTTTTAAAACATTTTCCAATTCCCGATTAATTTTAAACTCGACCTACCGTTATACTTGCACTCAGGGTTTCAAATCTACAAAGCGTATATTTTCCGTGTACAGACAACCCTATATTTCTCTACGGTGTTTAGAAGAGAATATATGGCGTTCATAAAATTTTGCAGTGGATATGAGCCATATTTGAAACGTTGCAAACAGCACTATTAAACGCAGAGGCACATAGTTTTATGACGGGACATTTCACAATATTAAAAAATGTCACAATTAGAAACTTTTTAAAACGTATTTTCCCTCTTGCCGACTATATGATTGAAAGAAGACGTAATTTACTACCAAATGAGTAGAAGAATGAATATTTTTATGTTTATTTTCCATGAAATATTATTTAAAATTTAAGGGCATCCAAAACGATTAGAAAATTGCATGCTACGTCAGTGATCATTTTTCCGCAAAGTACAGTTCTTCCATGCATTCGTAAAGATGTTCCTTTGAAAGCCGACCTCCTGACATAACTGATTTATGATAGAATTCTGCTGCACAATGATTCGTTTTACGACACTACATAATTGATATTTTTGAAGCGAAAATGTATTTAGAAATTTTGGTGGACATTTGATGAGTTAGCCCACCTGCATTAGGTCATTTAAGAATTCCTTTACCTTGGCCACAAACTGCACTATCATCCAATCAGCTGACCAGACTGACACTGACTTCCCCTCACGTGACGATTCCTCACTCGCTTCCACGTCTCTCTAGCGCACGGACTTGTGACGGCCTACAGCCGGCCCCGCGTCTGGGGCTCTGACAGCCGGCAGGCTTCTGTAGAGAATATACTAGTCCTAGTGGTGTCTTTGTCCTCCTCCTCCTCCTTCTTTTCCTCTTCTATATCAGGACTGAGTCGTGATTTTTGTGGCGCTGTGAGTAGACTCTCTCACACCTTCCTTGCTATCTACACCAATCGGCGAATTCAGCACAGTACAAGCAAACTGACAAATCTCATGCCCTTTACGACACACTTGATCGGTGGTCATTATCCGCCGTCAGAGATCATGCTGATGCCTGTAGTCTGCATGAGGATATTTGTGCAAAACTATGCAATGTCCAATATAAGTCATAACGACAGGAATTTCGACGAATTGAAATGCAGAAGAACATAATAACGTGAAGAGTATTAAACAAATATTCGTCAAATCTAAATCCAACCCTTCTATTTCCAACCACACCCCATATTATTAGTCATCAGCCCCGAAGCAGGCGGCTACAAATGCAACCCAGATTCCAAGACCTGCGTACCTTGCACTGACTCTAAGGAGGATTGTGGGGATGACTTAGAGGCTTGCCAAGAGACCTGCGGCGAAGAAAGTGAGTGCTCCTCCTATTTACTGCTAATCTCCCCTGCTCCTTCATTTTCCCGTCGCCTCTTTTTGTAGCAGAGGTTTACGTTTTCTCACTTATTTCGCAAATATCTTTTTCATGTTTTTTCTTTTACTTTATTTTTGTTCGTTCTCCTTCTCGCAGTTTTTTCTGACCTGCCTTTCCTTTTATATCTACTTTTGCGGTACATCTTTTTTTTCATTTGCTTTTGCGTCTTTTCCTTTTTTTCTTTTTGGCATTTTTTCTTGTACATCCCTTTGTTTTCATTCTCTCTTTTCAATTTTACTGTCTTAGTCTTTTCTCTATTCATAATCTTTTACATACTTTAGCTTTTTCATTTTTGAGGATTAGCTTCACCTTTCTTTCTCATCTTTCCGTATCTGTTTTGTCATTGTTTTTCTTTCCGTTGAAGATTTTCTTTTTTCGGTATACGATTATCTATTGTTTTTGAGATGATAATTCTTTATTAGTAACCGTTTCACATAGTTTGTGCAGCTTAATGTCTAATTCCTCTTTCCGAACGTTTCAGGTTAATCCATTCGCATCAAATATTTTACCGTTTTGGTGATGGTATCTTCTTTTGTGTTTACATGGTCTTCGGTGTTTTCTTCGACGCTTCATGACCATTTGGTAAAATGTGCTTTCGCATTCAAAAAAATAGACTTTTGGGTGTGAATTTTCATTTACGTCTGTATGAATGTCGGAATGCGTTTATCAATTTGCACAAAATAGCCACTCCTGATGGGCGTTCTTAGAAATCATATATGACCTTCATGTTTGTTCGTGAGAATAGCCGACCCAGAAAAACGCATGTGTCATTTCATTCAATCTACGCTTGGCCTACAGCATAGTTTATTGCCTTGGGGATATTCGAGTACGGAAGTCAGTTTTAAGATATTGGACGACAACACGGTAAGGAGTTATTAATAAAATTTAAGTGTTGTCTTTGGTTATTTTGTTAAGGGAACATACAGGCAAGTCTCGACTTCGGCAACGATCGTGCGAAGGAGCTCAAACACACACGAACGGACAAAGATGCCTATCTCACGGGAAAGGTGGCTATAGGGGTTTTACGGCGGGGCCTATGTATGCATAGAAGAATGGCAAAATAAATGTAGATAAATGGTAAATAAATGGCGGAAGAGTTTTAATGCACCGACATAGAGCGACCGAAATTAAGCAGGACAGTTAAACAAATAAAACATTAGGTGTCTACAACGATTGCTACTCAACTCTTTGAGCTGAAGTCACTGTAGATTATGCAGCAGACCGCCTATAACAGACGACCCAACCTTGTGCGATGAAACATCAAACTGAAATAACCGTGTCGGACTAAAACTCACTTAAGTAAGTATCGTAGGTATTCTTTGATTGTCGCAGATGCGTGGGGGCCTTCAAACCATCATTACCATAAGCATCAGTGATACTGTTGTAGTTTATTTAGTTTAAGTCAGACCAGCAGTATGCAGCCTTGTTAATTCTAGTAGTGCCGTAAAACGATAATATCGGTATTCAATTTGAATATAGCGTGAGAATTTAGTCAAAACTGCAACATAGCACAAGTAATCTCAGAATATACAGCAGATGATGCAGTCGAGAATAGAGGAGTAAATCTCGTGAAAACTCCTCGAAATTAATGCTCTCAGAATTAGTATCCCAGTAAGTCCATCGAGGCGCTTTCAAGCACACAACCACATAGGTGCAAGTGAGGGTTTTTGCGAGCATCGTTCTGTCAAGAACGATATGCCGCCTTCCACCGGACCCAAGTATGCTTATGTGAGTCAAGACAGTTGAATTTGCGATGTCACATTGCATGGTAGTAGATTGCATTAGAAGTGCTTCAGAGCACGATGACAGTAGGCTTTAAGTAGTCACGTTACTGAATTAAGTTGCCTCCTAGCACAATGCATAATGTCAAAAGTAGGCAAGGTTAATTCCACTACTCACTAATTCAAACGCAACCTGGAAATTTACTTCAGCCATGACGATTTACGTGTCAATATAGTATTAGGAAAAACAGATAGAGGCTGCGTGATCATTGCGCTAACTGCGCGCCTTCAGAGCAATTACAGTGCGTGACCTATCTCATGAAATCTGATAACGGAATCTGATGCGAGAATTTCTGGACGCCTTTAACGTGGCGTATTTTGTTCGTTCACCCACATCCTTCAATAATATGTCCTTTTCTTGTTCATAAATTGTGTTTACGTAATTGTGTGAAGTAAAATATCAATAGATTTTAGCGAAAATGGACGTTGGATGACATTCGTGTAATTTCCTATGCTAGTACGTGTCCTAGACTCGGGTTACGAATTTGAGCGACTTTTTCATTGAAAGGATAGTAATTTACCCAAGAGAGTTTTATTACACATATTAAGCCGAACTTGAAAATTTATTTTATGTCCAATGTTAACCATGGTGATCAATCTGCTAACGCAAAAGTTATTTTAAGAAAACTAAAGGTTTTATCAATTTCTAAATGTCAGATGAGCAGATCTGTGAGATTTGGTGCTCGAAAGTGCGGTAATAACCCAGATAGGGATATTAAAATTTAACCTTCGCTAAAGCACTGTTATTAGACGTTTATGTATGTTTTCATTAATATTTACTACGATTTTGGTATGAGAATGCATTCTATACATTTAAAAACGAACTTTATTTAATAAGAGCCATTACTATCGTTTTCGGGATATTGCGCTTATCAAAATAAATCAGCATTTCTAAACAACGCAACACTGACTTTAATATTTATTTTATGTTTTTAATTCTTTCAGACGTGTAATTAATCAACAGAGACACTGGACGTATGACATGGTGTCGGTTTGCGAGTGAATGGCAAGCATTCGTAAATTTCGACACATTTCATGAGTTAGGTCACTAACTGTATGAGAATTGAGGCATTGCTACCTTGGAAGCTTACGGGGGACCCCGAGAAGAGAGTAATATATACTGTCCAGGAAACTCGGGCATTTCAGTTTGTTCGCGCGATTCGTCACATTGCAAATTATAAATCGTCGAAAACGATTGTTGCATTACGGTGGTAGACGCATTAGAATGCAGTTCTCACATTTTAGTGGGCGTCTGCACCCAAAAACTCTTCACACGTTGTGCTATCAACGGATGCAACTGCGGATCAATAATTTGGATACTGTGAAGCAATAGAGTCATGCTTCACTGCCCCCCCTCAGTCCCTTAACAAGTGCAATGGCCTTCAGTGTTCATATTCGGGGATGAGACTTCGCCTACCCGGAGTACCCAGCCACTTGGGAAGCACACAGGAGAACACTGTTCACAACACCAGGGTCGGTAGGTCAGATGGCATCCAACGATTAATCACGTGAATGTCGGTCATCAAACAGTCATCGCACCAGGTGCAACGATCCCGGATGAGGGGGACAGCCATGAACATTCATAGATAAGTGGTAACATGACGACTGGCGGATTAAATTCTTTTTCAGTCGATCGCGTCAACTTCTTCACCATGAACCAATTGCTGCTTTCCTCAAAGAGGTTAACAGTAGCTTCCTCCTTTAGCGTGGACACCATATAGACAAATACATGACGAGAAAGTTGATGGGTTTGTTTGACTATAAGGGCTGCAGGTCAAACAAGAGTTTCCGATTCTCAAGCCCCATACATGTCAGATATCGGGTCACGAATGGTCAAATCAGACATTGAAATGTCAATATACAGCCACGGCTCAATTAACAGTTAATTTTTCCGAAGATCCCCATGGTTGGCGTCTAGCTAAAATCGTACTTCGAGCTTAATATTGTTGGCAAAAGATGCATTCTACTGGGTTCTCAGTGAGTTGTTTGGTCTTCAATTCGATGCCTGGGAGGCAATATTGTCGTTAATATTATGATGACGTGGGTACTAAGAAACATGTCTTTGACGCCTATTCTAAATATTAATTACTTAACCATTTTTCTGGGAAAAAACCGCCACTAATGTAATAAGTTTACATGCAGAATCAAGATATGCAATCGAAATAAAGGCAATTCATAAATTAGTCCCGATATCTGTGACAGTATTTGCATGCCACATATCTTCCTGTAGTTCTTACTCAAGAGGCGGAATACGCCTTTAATCCTGGACTTTTATGCAACCGCGAGGATTGTGTTTCTTAATGTTTGTCAGATGAAGGAGTTACTTCATTGCTTCACCATTGAAGATATCGGAAAAATTAGGATCTAATCATGTCTGCCTCTCCAAAATGCTGATATAGGTTCGATTATTCACAGTTATTGATCACGTCCACTTGGTATTTCACTAGCAGCGTGTTATTCCGTATATAGTTTTTGATAAATGTTGCTAATTACAACTAGTCTTGCATTTAGTTGTATTTAACTCATTTGTAAGATTAAATTTAATAAAACAAACCTCTCGTACACTCGAGGCCAACGTGCATTCGCCGTAATGAAACCGTAAAATTAACTGGCCGCAAACATGTATTGCTGGCATAAAAATTTCAAGTCGGCATAGGCAATCAAGTCTACATTTCTTAACAGATTAATTTATCCGTGCATCAGCTGGACTAACTCATGAAATGTCAACCGAAATTCTGAAATTCGTTTGCGTTTCGAGAAGATTAATTAAATGGGGTTGTAAAACTAGTCGGCATGCAACCTAATTCTATAATATCTCAGTTACCCCAGGATGCCGGCTTTCGAATAAACTTCCTTTCGGTTGCATGCAAAAACTGCACTCTATAAAAATGAATACTTAAACGGCATGCATTATTCGTTGATTTTCGATGCCCCTTAAACTCAAATTATATTTAATGGAAAACATGTATAACAACATTCCTACTTCCGCTCATTCGGTAGAACATTACGTCTTCTTCCAATCTTATACTCGAAAGAAGGGTATTATTCGGTTTTAATTGGTGCAATTTTATCAGATGTGTTAGATGTTGGTGTGATGATTGCTCGACCATCTGACGCGCTGACCCGGGTGTTGGAAAGAGTGTTCACCAGTGCGCTCCCCGCGTGGCCAATTACTCCGCCTAGACAAAGTCTTAGCCCCGATTATGGAAGGGTAAGATCATAGAACTTGTTCATAGACTGGGGGCCAGTAAACCATGACTCAAGCAGCTCCCGGCTCACGCGGTTGTTACCTCTTGCGAGAATTTTGGCCTTGTCAAAATTGAATGTGTGGCCGCAACTTGAGAACTGGCATCATTTATCCGCACCGCTGCAGAGTGTTCAATCATTCGCGTTCGGAGCTGTCTTCCGGTTTCTTGGACGTAGTTGCAACAGATCCGATAAACGATCGTCTCTTCGCTTTTATTGGCAAACGCAGATTCGCTCCGCCAAGTTTTCCCCCTTACACTGAAATCTGATCTTCACATATTGTGTAGGATATGAAGAGAAAGTGACGAGCTCAGAATGTTGCATACCCACTGAATCTAGTGCAATACTCTGGACAGAATATTTAAAACTGCAAGCACTTGTGTAAAGTTTACCTCTTTAATAGAACTTTCATAAAAAGTGATTTGTGATGCTCTGCTGTTGTGGCAGGAATCAACTCTGTACTATGTAACTTCCGGGGGTTTGCTACCATCACGATAGACGTGCACTTTTAACAGTTTGAAGCAGTAAATTTTTTACATCCTGAGGCATTGTTCGACGTCTATTTCTATGGCTACCCACATGTCTATTGTAATTTGGAATGCGTATCCATCCGTACAACGCATAAAATCAACGTCGGCACATTTATTCTGCGGAAACTATTAAACAGTTAAAAGCACGTTAAGCAAATGTAACATTTCTTGCGGCAAATAAAGTTCCACACATATACATATATATATAAACCTGAGGGCATCTTCTGCAAATGGTGCAAATTAACCAGGTCCAAAGTATGCTGTGGTTCCTCATCGTATGCAGCCTTACCCAGGCACATGCGGAAACCTTATGTGAGGAACTAGGAGTGCGAATACTGACCTCCGATTGCGCGACGTTCCAAGTTGTCCACACGTGTTCCTACGAAGTATGCAAAGAGAAAGTTGAAGATGGTAGCTTGGTAGCCGTGGCGTACATGCAAAGCCAGGTATGTTTGTATAGGTAAGAAGAGTGTAAATACACGCATATATGTGTGAGCACATAATCACATCTAGATATTTACAGGCTCCTGTTAGAAGTATATGTTTTTGTGCTCTTCTTCTAGTGTTACTGCTATTGTTGCATCAACACAAGTTCTCCAAAAATAAACTTATTAGAATGGGAAGAATCGAAGGTTTTCGGACTGTGCCAACTTCGTAAGTGTTTCTCGCAGGCGTGTTTTGTATATTTACGTTATATGTCAACATTAAACGAAGTGGATTATTTTACGGATTGAATCCTACTATGGACTAGTTTAGGCATTGCGTACATCACTTGTTAGTATCCATTACGCATTGGGGTTAATACCTTGTGCAGATTCCCTGGTAACCAGTTTGCCGACAGTGCATAGGCGTAATGTTTTTCTATATGTCCTAATTTCAGAAAGTAAATCTGATACTGGTGCATTTGCTTAACATGCTTTCAATACGTGGCTGTTTGTACTTTGTCACTAAACTTTTGCACAGTCATAGGTTTCGAAAAAATAACAGACAGACTTGTACATTTTCCGACCGTAAGCGTATCTCTGAGGAAGTGATACGATGGGTAAATCCATGTACGTTTGTGTGAAAATAATTTTGGAACTGACACCATCATTCATCAGTTATTCAAAATTTTACTTATCTAGTGGCTAAATTAAATAAAAGTTTTTCGGTTGATGCAGAATTGTGCTCAGTTTTGTTGTTGGCGTTATTTTTGATCTTTTCTTTTCCTATGTTGACAATCAACCTTTTTCCTATCACTGCTTCTCTTGCATGTTGTACACTCAAAACAGCTTATTTCATCAATATTAGAAAATTGTACACTTCACTGTGTAATATTCCTACGTTGATGTATATGTATACAATGGTCCATTTAAATGTGTCATTTCTGAAATATACGGCTTTCAGAAGTTTTATTTCCTTATGCATGTATCTCGATGGAAACGAAATCTGTCAGGCACTGGGTTCCTACCCGTTAGCATTCGTCTTGCTAGACCGGCTAGGCTCCATTATCAATCCCAAGAAGCTGGTTAAAATCCGAACATAGAGTCCCTTATGCATGAGGCTTGAATATCTGCATGTATAAATGCTGTAGTAAGAGAGATATTGTAAATTTAATAATTCACTTTAATAGTCTACATGAATCGGTATTATTGTTTAATTTTAAAGAATATCTACTACAGGCGAAAAAAGGTCACTTAACAACTGCCAACACGACACTTTAAAATCCCGAAGTTTCGAAGAGGCGATATTGTAGTGTCGACTCCCTCCCCACGGTAACCAACCGTTCAAATCAGGTATCCCTAAGAGTATGATAAACAACAGCTTGACAGCACGCAGCAGCTTTCAAAAATATGCCTCTCCGTTTGTGCACTGGCAGGTTAGATCAAACGGCCGCAAAAAGAATTAACCGCTCACGCGCTCAAGCCTGATAAGATAAAAATTCTGCCCACTTTGCTTAAAGTGGACAATGAGACGTACGGTATTTTCATGAGTGAACATTCCTTTCATAATACGACTACCCAACGCAGAGGAACCGAAAGTTAGACAAAGGGTACGTATGGTCAAAAACGTAAAAATGCGCTCTTTTCCTTCTGAACGGATATCACATTATATGCAGGCTCAAAAGTGGATGACATTAACTGGCGTTGATCGTACTGTTGGGCGGCGAACATTTTCAATATGAATTACTTCCCTCTTCAACACAGTGCAGGTACAGATCCGGATTGATAATCTGAGGAAAGGGGAGTGCTCACCGGATTGAGGGACTCGTTTGGCTGACGTTTCGAAGAGCTGGAGCAGCTCTCCATTATCAAAGCGTCAAGTGCAAAAATCGATCTGAATTTTGAATAGGCAGCCGAATTAGCTGGCCTTGGTCATTGCCCATCGACCACAGGCAACAACTCGTCGACGTTTGATGCAACCCAAACCATAATGTCACCCACCAAAACCTCAACAGTTGGGGAAATCGGACCGAAATGGCAGCGCCGCCTATATGAGCACAAACTGGCAACTCGGAAACTAGACCCAAACTCACAGCTTGCGGCTCACATGGGGCAAACTGGTAAAGGTTTAGATTTTCAAGTAGCAGCCGTCTTAGGCAGGTGCACCTCAAGGACAGAACGTCTCACACTTGAGGCTTGGCACTCAGATACCAAAGCCATCAACAGGCATCCAGACGTTCCTTCGGCCTATAAAGTCCTGTGTCACTACATGCGCCGTGTCGAGGACCAGTCAGTCATACGGGGCTCTGGAATACCGAGCAAACACGACCTGTCAAATATTTCACTCAAAAGGGGACACAAACGCAGCTAACTCCAATTAAGGTAAAGACACACATCGGAGGAGGCCACCAACACTCACAGGCGACTGCCAGTGGGCCAAGGCAGCGAAGGAAGAGAAAAAAATCGATCAGCCCAAGTTCAACTGATTTGGCTGTCTATTCAAACTTCTGGAGAGCCGATTCAGATCTTCGAAACGTCAGCCAAACAATTTTCTCCATCCTGTGAGCACTTCCCTTTCCTTAGATAACTCGCAAATCGTTTTCGCTTCGAAAGATTAAGTAAGCAGAGTTGTAAAACTAATCATCGTGCAGCATAAATCTCTAATAATTCAGCTACCTCTGGGTATCGGCTTTTACATGAATTTATTATCTTCTGCATGGAAGAATATTCTCTACAAAAAATGACAACTTAATTAGCATAGAATTTTTTCATTGATTTTCGATGCGCTTAAAAATTTACTTATATTTGGTGAAAAACATGAAAAAAAGTATTCGCTCTTCTGCTCATTCGGAAGAAAATTGCGTCTTCGTCAAATTTATTTACCCATAGGAAAGCCTTATTAGGTTTTAAAAAAGTTTCTAATTGTGAGGTTTTTAAATGCCGTGAAATAGCCGTTCATATGTAATCATGTCTCTGTATTTACTAATGTGGCTTTTAAAATTATCAATATGGCTCAAATCTACTATTAACTTTTATAAACCCCACATGATTTTCTCTTAATACCGTAGAAAAATTTGTGGATTTCCATACACGGACAATATACGGCCTGCAGTTTGCAAAACCTGAATGCAAGTGTAACGGTAGGGCGGGTTCGAAATTATTTGGGAATTGAAAACGCTTGTGAAAACCGAATTATGCACTTTCTTAAAGTATAAAATTGGAAGAAGTCGCAATTTTCTACCGAAAGAGTGAATGAATGAATACTTTTATGCATGTTTTCCACGAAATATAGTTAATTGTTAATGGCATCGAAAATCAATGTGAAAATTACATGCCACATAAGTAGTCATTTTGTGTAGAGTACAGTTTTTCCATGCAGTAGAATAAGACCATTCGAAAGCCTACACCCTGAGGCAACTGGATTATGATATATTTATGCTGCTGGATGATTAATTGTACAACTCCACTTAATTAATATTTTCGAAACGAAAACTAATTTCGAAATTTCGGCTGACATTTCTTGATTTAGCCCATCTACTTTATGTTACCAAGTAGACAACGGTTTACCTAATTGATACCGTAAGTACTTTCCGTGGACGATACTAATGGTACGCGCAAATTCTTTACCTTTGGCGTCAGAACCGCGGCGCTTAATGACACGGCAGACGATTAATCAAACAAGCAAGCCGCCAACGATCATGTGAGCCTTACACGCATCGAGATTAAATGGGTTTGAGCGGTGAAGGAAAACAATTTATCATTTCAACTCAAACAATTTTCGATGAATGTTGTGTGATTGGAAAAATCGAGCAATAATCCTATTAAGGCAATGTATGTTGTCCAAGTAGGATGTTCGGAAGCGTTACAGCTGCCACCCGCAACCGTTGCCTGTACAATCATTGCGTGGTAAATTGATCGCATCACTTCTTCAGTAGGTTAACGTGTGTAGCCCAAATCGAATGCTTGGGAGCACTGCAACTGCATTTGAACTTACATTAATGAGTCGCATTAGCACTGAACATAATAGCGTGTACACATTCCGTTACTGAACTTATTGTGATTAAGAAATATTCGTAGGTTTTGCGACATATTGGACCACTGACGTCTGCCGGTGCGTGAAGGGAGTGATTGTCGTAAGTGGGGGTAATTAAAACCAATCACCTTCCTGTCCCCTAAATCACATAATAAGAACTCATCTATAGCCTTTATGGCAACCGCTGATTCTAAACCCTGAGTCTTAACCATTGACACAGAAACCCCGTCCAGGTAAAGCGCACAAAATCGGTAACCGTTTTTTCATTTTTTTCCAAACTACCTTGACGGATTAAGTAGGTAGACAATGGGCATATTTCTCGAAGTATGCAATTAAAGCAATCATTGCGGTTTTTCAATCACCTGGCATTCATGACTTACATCACCACCCCAGAGTTTTGGAACTGTCAGTATTTATGTAGCAGAGTCGTCTCACAGTATTTAGCTTCAATTGACATGTCGTTCTGGATATAAATTTGGGAATCTGACATATACATTAAAACAAATAAATTCGTAACTCTGGCCAAAGCGACAGCTATGATCATATTATTTAATGATGTCCCTTAAAAATACAGTAAATGAGTGCATTTTTCGCAGCGATTTTCGATGGTCTTGAAACTTAAAATATATTCTATAGAAAACAAGAAAAAAATATGCTGTTTCGGTTGTTTGTTAGAAAATAACGTCATCTTCATATTCTATACTTGAAGAAGGAGTATATGAAGGTTTTAAAGAAGTATTCTGATCCCCAAATAAATTGGGGTCTGATGAGCCGTTCCGTGTATGGAAAATCATATATTCCTCTAGTTTTCATACCCCTACTACAAAATCAAAATCCAGTTCGATGTTTGACACAAAGAGTTATGAAAATTTGCCCCAACAGATAGCATCGAGGAGGAATTTAAAAAAAACCAGGACTCTTTTCATGAAAGCGGGTATCCGGACATGTTTGTTGCAAAGAATAAAGCCAATCGACCAGTTAAACCCACCACACCGACGTCGGAAAAATTTTTGTTCCTTTAAGTCCCTTTTCAAGGAGACGCTGAGGGATAACGCCTAAAGAGAAGCTTTGATCGTGCTGTTTCGCGAAACTTACCAGTGGCAATGGTTCAAGTATTCTTCTCTACTAACCCTATTTTAGCCGGAGAAGATAAGGATACGTTACCACTCCAGACCACTTCAATGTGCATCTATTCCTTCACTTGATCCTGTGGAGCGGCCTGGGTTTTAAAGCCAACTTTAATCGATTTATCTTTTCACTGACGTGTTTTTAATTCTACTCCATTCCCATATATTTCTACTGGCTGGACGTAAATTTATCGAAAGCTACGTATGCTCGCCACCTTGTCCTTTGATTATTCTATGCCTTTGAAAATATACCATATCGCATATTCTTCTAGAAATTCGAAAATATATTATCAAGTGCTCATAAAATTTGGCAGTGGATGTGGACAATGTTGCGCATTTCATAGGGAGCGGTGGTAAACGGACAAATAAAGTGTTGTATGAATTGACATTGGGGGTCTTAAAAATCTCATAACTAGAAACTTGCTTAAAACTAATTGTACTCATTTTTCGAGTAAAAACTATGAAAATGGCGTCATTGTCTTGCAAACGATTAAAATAAGGCATATTTCGTTCTTTGTTCCTATAAAATGTATTTTAATTTCCACGGCCATCGAAAATTACTGCGAAAAATGCATGCCTCTTATGTGGTCATCTGTTATCGAGTACCGTTATTAGAGAAGATTTAAAAGCAGTCTTTTCAAAAGCAGACATTCTGTCGAGTCCGAAATATTATAGGATTATGCCGCAAGATAATCAGTATCACAACCGCGCCTAAGTAATCCTTCCTAATCGCAAACGCATTTCAGAATTGCTGCCAACATGTCTTGAGATCGGTCATTAACTATATACGTTGTGGTGGATTTTAGTGTATTTAAGGGCATGCACTCGATTGTTTACTGTTTATAACCATCCGTTTATTCTGCCTACTTGTTTAATCACTCTCACAAAAAACTTTAACGCTCCGCATCATAAGAAGCTTATGGTTTAAGTAAACGATTAAAATATCCCCCGTCGAACTCAAAAATAGTTTGTTTCAAGGCGCATGTAATTCTCATAAGCCAATTCAGTTAAACGTCAGGCAACATCTTAAAGATCGGTTTCATGTGGAATTGTTATGCGAGCAATCTTATCCCCAATAATATGGTCGTCAGAGTCTATATTCTAGGCGTAGGCAAAAAGTGCCCTTCTGTTGGAAACGGTAGGATTAATATGAATTGTTGTCTTCGGAACGTGCGTGCGATGGAATACGAAATCGACAAAACAAATTCCACAGGAATGACTAAATTACGCATGCGCCGTTCTTATGGTGCGTATATTTATCGAAGGCATGAATGACTGCCGGCCTATCTAGCTTATTTTAGAATTTGCAGTACTTAAAATAGGGCATTTTTAATGCTGCTAAGCAGTAACAACTACAGAGGAGTTTGGTTGCAACCTGAACTCGAATCTAATGAAATTAATTAGGTATATTGCTCAAAAATCTATGCTGTATTTAAAAAAACCATTGGAACCAGTGAGATGGATGTCTCATTCCAATCAGCATGGCGTGCATGTGCCCTGATTTCTATTTTTATCTGCAAAAAAACGATACTAAAGATGAGATTAGAAGGATGCCGGTAATGCTTTTTCGCCGTTATTCCGAACGCATTAACAACCTGTAGTGGTTATGCAGAGGGAGTAAGTGCTCTAAGCTAGACAACCACGAGGTTGGAAGAAGAGAGGGAGAAGCCACCAGAATGGGGGAACAGAATGCACTAGAATGGGGGTTTATTGTGCACAGAACCCGGAGTTGTCCTATCAGGCGGCAGTGGCCACTGACGAAGCCAGGGCTGGTGTTGACTGCGTCCAGTCCTGTCTGAGAGTCCTTGTGGCAGCCGCTTTTGTAGGCTCTTGGGCCAAGCTCAACTGGTATCCTTTGTGTGTTGCATTTGCCGAGGGGTGGTGTCCCATGGGCTTGTTTTGCTGGTTGCAGGGGGAGGTGCGTTCAAGTGGCCGCATAGGCAACTGCGGCTGTGCGACCTGGATGTCCGAGCTGACAGTGAAGTCAGGCGCTGTGCCAAAACATATCTTCACCAGTAATATATCCAAGGTAGCAGCATTATTTAAATGTAGTTCACAGATGTAGTACATTGAAATGAGCTGTTACCGCACCTTATTATTATTGCATGGGGTTGTATATCAGACCTGCATTGAATCCGCACTCATATTTCATTTTATTGCCACAGGCGGGTCTATTAAATCGTAATTTGAATGAGGAAGAGGCTACATTTTACTACGGTAGTTTGGAATGCTGACCGATAAAGACTAGATCACTCCGATTTCAGTCAAACGGAACTGACGCCAAGCGCACCAGCTGACATCAGAAGGTCT
>CACRXP010000368.1:310990-338622 GCA_902702965.1 Spirometra erinaceieuropaei | reverse complement strand
ATGACAAGGCTTTGAGTACAGCAGATGCTCCAACCAGAAGGAGCAGTAGCTTTAATCCCGTTTGGATCGACGCACTCATCCAGCCTACTTCAACGTTTACTGCCCGCCAATTCCTATACAGTTAGCCGACTGCTCAATCGAGCTCTCATTATAAGTCAACATGGAACCCACCAGAAGACTGTACTCCCGGCTTGACTGTTGTTCTCCAAAATGGGATAAGAATAATTGGACAACTGTCCTAAACGTCTACACATTAGCATCAGATAGGCATAACCGAAACACGATACGTTGGCTCGTACTAAAATGCAATGCATTAACTGCTTGTCCATAGTATTCTTTTTCTGAGAATCAGAAACAAAAACTATTATCGAGCAGCGTGATATCGGAAATCATATCGTCCCGAGGTCCTAACCTTTCACCGCAGGCTAAGGTTGTTTGAGATTCCGTAACATCTAGTACGGACGTTTCACTGCAATAAATTGAACAATAAATGACTAATCGTCTTTTGACACGGGCAGTGCTTTCCTTAGGAACACAAAATAGGCTTATTTCCGGAGTGAATATACTAGCAATTATGCAGACATGTCTGCGGGCGAATCTACGCAATGTATGAGCATCCCGGCACGCCTGAATAATAATCGACAAGTCTGACTTATAAGGGCTTTATGGTTAAGCAATGAGTACATAATTTGTGGCTGTTGAAATCATTATGAGTTAGTATTGTCTGGTCTGTCGTTAAAAATACGGATTACGAGATTGCTGAGACGGCTGTGTTTTTGAAGTACGTGTCAGATTCAAAGAATTGAACAAGCAAAATTTTCATCTGGCAATGTCTCAATGGTAACCCCAACTGCAAACGCACTTTATGGATTACACAAGGAAATATTTCAGTTGTGATGTGAACGCTTTTTTTCTTGTAACGACATGGGCGTTTTTAAGATGCGCTAAATACATTCCTGTCATTTGGTGGTGTTTAACAAAATGTTGTCTGAACGAGTTGTTTTTCAGAACTGCCCTTACCGACTAGGGATAGCCAGGTTTAACTTGACAAATCCCGTGAATTATCTTTAAATATCCAACCGACCCTTTCGTACGCTTCGCCCTGCTTTGAGAAACTTTTTGTAGAATTTTAAAATGTTATGCAAACCAATGTTTTGTGCGCAAGATTGTTGGGATAATCCGAACACACGTGATTACGTCTAAGGTACTTTAGTGCAGATTGCGAAATCCATCTTACATAATACCTAAAAAAGTAACAAATTTGCTGTTGTCTGAGTCGAAACGCCACATGCCAATTAAAAAACTCTTCATAAATATCAAATAATAATGCCTGCAAATATTTCAGTATGCGCATCGAGTAGCAATCATGTTAAACCAAAATCCACAGTCTCTATGAACACTATGCACATGCGATTTATGTGGAATAGGGGGCATAAAAATCCGTTTTATGTCGGGCATTTTTGAGTTGATTTAAGCACGTACTCGTCCAAAGTAAATTGATCTTTTGCGTCCTTGAAGAGTAAGGGGACCAAAAAGATACCCCTTTAATAACGATCAAGTATTTAGGGTCCTAATTACCATTCAATCGCATAATTCAGATACATTAGTTGGCACTTCAGTATGTCAGATTTGATTACTGACTTTTATTTATGTATGGATTCGATCATGCCCCTATCTTTACAACATCATGCAAGCATCAGAAAACTGTTGCTATCAGTAAGTTATCTGATGCACAATGACTACTACGGCTAGTGAACCCCTCATTACCTGCCATATTAAAGACATATGTCTCATACGCACACAGCAGAACTGCATGAAGGAGTTTAGTAAGACCAGTTAAGTGTTGAGCACTTCGCTCGTACTGAAAGCGCTGTAACAAATGCAATATTCGGTTGATTCGGTCCCTTCGCAAGTTTCGACTATGGGAACGAATAAGTTAACGGTTATAACCTTCGCCTGTTTTGCTCAGAATTACTACGTATGAATTTCCTTAGGAAGCAATGTAAGAATTATCCTCTAAATGGCCTAACCCTCCCACAAACATTGCATTTCGCCACCCTCAGATTGGCATTTAACATTATTCACACATACTAAAGGTAATCTCCTAGTTCACGCTTATAGGTCGCCAGTTAGGCAGGTATGCAATTAAATATCTGTGGGCATTTTATACCAGTTGCAAGCAATGCGTTTGTCAGTCGTGTGAAGCGGATTATTCGTATCTCACTGGCTGACTTTAAGAAGCATTTCAGGTTGATCACAATGTGACCTATAGTTTCTGTTACCCACAAGTGTGCTGGTATGTTAAATTGCCTCTAACTGTAAGGGGAATGTTTGTACTATATATTACTCAGGCAGTCAGAGGATTATATAAAACGTTTATCTGCAAAATGATGGTGGCCTACACTTTACATAGGGTTATTCAAATCAATATTTTTGACAGCTGAGTCAAAACGTTGCATAGCTTGCATCCCTTTGTGCATGGGCATGGGTAAACGAAATTTGATCCAACTACCGTCCTCTTTCCCACTAATTATGCTGGACCTTCAATTTTGCTACATTTTTAAATTGATGAAAGAATAAGAAGCAGAAACACTTATAAGAATACATTATTCGTATTCGTACGTAAATTTTCATGCTCCGGAAACTGTCATTAACAGGCTATCGTGTCTGTTTTAATGTACGGTACTGCGTTATGATGCTATGTGTATTTCTGTCAATCGTCAGAGTAAAAATTAATATTGCTGCATGCACCTCTGCAACCGAACCGAAGCATGGTCAAGGGGTGAAATATTTATCCCTTTACTTTCATAACGCATGCCAAATGAATTCAACCAGTCTGGGCTTCCTAACGAACATCAAAATACAACGCGAAAATGTTTTAAAACTAACCCTGTTCGTCCGTATAAAAATGTATATTTAAATCATTCAAATTAATTGGCAAGAATATTTTATTCCTTTTCGGAAGAAATTAATTTGAGTGGTCAGCGACCTAAAAATAGTTATATACATTACGACCTATTTCGGGCGCTTTCGGACAAGGCCTGTTTGCATTTGAGTCATGCGGGATAGTACGAATCCGTGCTTACGCTTATCGACTGAAATTCATCCCCTTGAGCTATGCCGCAGGTTTTGAACGAACGCCACAGGGTATGCAGTTATAAGAGACTATTAGAATAAACGAAATCGGAAATAATTTGCCTGATACATCCGGATTTTTTACACGCTTCATCAGGTGTAACAAAGCAACGTTGTCCTATTATTTCGGTTCTTGAAAGGATTCGTAGTAGGTAGCCCACACCTTCCAAAACAAATGAACTAGACATTTGGCCAGCGAAATAGAAAACCACAATTACTGCATTACAGAAAAGGGTCTTGGAAGTGTGCAGCTGATATTTCGTTTGTTAATCTGCCAAACTCAGTACATATCATACGATATAAACAAAAAAGAGCGGGAAATATCTGTCATTGAACGAATTCATGACATATTCCGTTATTTTTTATAGAACCTGGGACCAAATACAAGCGAATTTAACCGAAAGTTTGTTCTTTTCCAATACAATACAATACAACCCCACATGTGCAGACATACTCCATAATGAAGAATAATATAACGCTATAAAACTGCGATGCTCTTTTTTAGAACTAGTTTGTGGCCAGCAGTGACATTCTATTCACACTATGCAATAGATAATTGACAGTTTTTATCTGGTCAGAAAGTTGTCCAATCCAAACCCGAATTTGCTTGCCTGTCATAAAGGTAATGGGCTTTACCCAATAGGATGATAAAAAAGGGGGCACCAACGTATATAAACAGGTTACGCTTAGATCTGGCAGGTCGTATATTCACAATGTCACTCTCTTCCCTGACTGCGCTCCTGTCTGCCGTTCTCGTCCTGTGGGGTATATTATGCCATAAATATGTTTATTTCCTCAATACATTGTTTATCGCTTTTTCTCTGTCCAGCAAATGCTGTTGTTTATGAATTTCCATTAATCATGACATTTACTAAAGGATCGTTCATTTGTTTGCATTGAAAATACGTATGTGTTGCTGTCTTGTCCATTACATTTTCTGATCACTGGTCGAATTAGCCATTAACTAGAGCACCATAACTCACTTATTATAAATCTGAGCGCGCTTTTAGAACGCAATTTAATGTGTGTTCCAAAAATTGATTATTTTTTACCTTTAATTCAGCCTACACAATCGTAGACGTGTATAAAAACCATCTTGACTCAGGATGCCGACAGCTTTTTTAATGTCGAGACTATGATTTTGTAAGTTAGAATTAACTTAATTTGTAGTGCTATGAGATTTCGATATGGTTAACCGTTTGCATTGACGACTGAAGATGCATATTACCCATTAACTTAACTGTTGTTTGTGCCCAATTAGTTAAATATTATGTACAAGTTGCGCATGGAATTTCACACCTATCATTTTATTATATCGAAAAATGGCAAAGCCTCCTCTTGAATACTCAACGTAGAAAATAACAGATATATTGATCGGCGTATTTTTAAAGTCCTATCAAATTAGACCTCTCTATCGTTGCGCCACACAAACTTACAGTTACTTACTTCGCCTTGGTAAAAAATGAAAAACTAGCATTGAAGATGATGCTTGGGAAACGCTTTTTTATACTGTAAACAGCATCTGTATCGAAATTCGCTGCAGACATATAACATCGACTATTAGCTTGCCTGCGTGTCATTCGTATGAAAAGCTTTTATTTTCATTGACGGGTTTGAGGTAGGAGAAATACGCAATGAACACATACAGTAAGTGGACCAACTCACGAAAGGTCAAAAGAAATTCCGAAATGCGTTTCCGTTTCAAAAAGATTAATTAAGTAGTGTTGTAAAACTAATCATCTTGCAGCATACATCAATAATAATTTAGTTACCTCAGGACGCCGCCGTTCAAAAAACTTTCCAACTACATTTAGAAACCATGCTCTGCAAAAATGACTATTTATGTAGCATAAACGTTTTCATTGATTTTCGATGCTTTTAAAGATTCTATTATGCTTCATGGAGACGTAGACAAAATAGTCATTCTCTTGCACATTCAGTAAAAATTTACGTCTGCTATCAATTTTGCTCTCGGGGGAAGGGTATAATTTAGTTTTATAAAACTTTTCCATTTCCCGAATAATTTTGAACCCGACCTGCCGTTACACCTACATTCAGGGTTTCCCAACTACAAACCGTATATTCTCCGCGTACGGAAAGGCATACATTTATCTACCGTATTAAGAGGAGACCATATGGGGTTCATAAAATTAAGCAGTGGATTTGAGTCAGATTGTTAACTTTGCAAGCCACATTGGTAAATACATGGACATGACGTTTTATGAACCTCCATTTTACGGTATTAAAATATCTCACAATTAGAAACTTTCTTAAAACCAAATTTTGTCCCTCCTTCGAGTATAAAATTAGCCGCAGACCTAATTTTCTCTGAAGGAGCAAGAGAATAAATATTGTTATGCATGTTTTCCATGAAATATAATTGAATCTTTAAGGGCATCGTAAATCATTGAAAAAATGCATGCTACATAAGTGGTCATTTTTACGAGGTATGATTTAGATGCAGGTGGAAAGAAGATTTTTTGAAAGTTGGCGTCCTGGGGTAACTGATTTATTATACAATTATGCTGCTTGATGATTAGTTTTACAATCGTATTCAATTAATCTTTTCGAAACAGAAAAGTATTTCGGAATTTCTGTCGACATTTCATGAGTTACACCAACTAATGCATGTATTGATATGCGTACAGATTCGAGGTCCAGACACTGTATCGCATTTATCATCTCCAGAAGAAGAATTGGAACATATTATATTCGAAATGACGTTTCCGAAAATTCCTCGTCTCCATTATCAGTGAAGTGTGCTTGTTACTGCTGCCGGTCTTGAGTTGCTCGGTCTTGCCTCTTGTCTCGTATTCTAGCTGTGTTCGAGGCACGAACTTTGACCTGCCAGTTTGCCGCTGACTGGCTTAGTCCTCCCCGGCGTAATTTTAGTCAAATCAGATTGCAGCTTGGCCTCTCCCATGTAAGCCGGTGGACTGATTGGCCGTTACTGTTCAGGTGAGCAGCATTCAGCTTCGCGGGCGCATCGGTGAAACAGTGTACGACTTTGGTCACATGACCTCTGGCCCCCAACTCCGTTCTTTTCCGTGAGCGTTGACTATCGGTTCCGCGTGGTCGCTTGCCTTACTGGTCCTGTCCGGAATGATCCGAGCCTTGTACGCAACGCCTGGTAGGCTGATGTAGATCTAATGCTCGGTTGAGTGTGCCGCTTGAGGACCAATTTTCGAGCACCAGTCTGGCCATCTTCTCATTGGCTCGACCAATTACCTTCGCTTTCTGAAAGGCAAAATCGTGGTTCAGTTCTCGTTTCTAGCCATAGACCAAAGACAGTTTGTCCTTGCGGTTGATTTAAAGTTGCTATTCGTGCAATCTTGTACCGACACGTTTGCCTGTGTCACCAACATGCCTCGCATTGTAATGTAGGCATGGTATGCTGTATACCACCGCCGACTGTTCTTTTTATGGTAGCGGGTCTTTGGGCTACATTATTTGCAGTCTGATGGTGCATTCTGGTTTATGAGCCATGCCAATCCCAAAAGGTTTTGGAATTCTTGCCAGTGACTCTGATATGTTCTTCACATACGGTAGTGAGTGTCAGAACTTGGGCTATTCTCCACTTGACCGCTCAAAATGAGGCTTTTTGAGGCAATTGCGTATGAAGGTCTTCGGGTAGCCGTCAACTTTAAAAAGGGCCTGTAAGTAATTCACCGTTTCCTTCCTCCAAATTTCGTCGTTACAGTGTGTTTGAACACATCAAATGAGAGTTCTGACACACCTGTGCGTATTACGAAAAGTGTGGTTGCTTCGGAATTGGAGGATGCGTCTAGTATTAGTAGCCTTAAGGTAAACCGTTGTCCTTATCTCCCCGTCTGTCAATTTCGCAACCTGTACGTCCAGGAGGGGCAACCCATTGTTGAATTCCTCTTTCATAGTAAACTGAATGTCGGAAGTGGTGGAAGTTTCCGAAACGTCAGTTCGAATGCAATGTTGACCATAAATTCGTCCTCTGTTCTTCTTCGTCTTCTTCAGGAGATGACGAACGTGACACATGCATATATT
Source organism: Spirometra erinaceieuropaei (assembly GCA_902702965.1). Taxonomy (NCBI): domain Eukaryota; kingdom Metazoa; phylum Platyhelminthes; class Cestoda; order Diphyllobothriidea; family Diphyllobothriidae; genus Spirometra; species Spirometra erinaceieuropaei. The sequence continues at coordinate 331,467 of CACRXP010000368.1, read as the reverse complement.
CACCGATAAAAGGGAGGCAAGTTTGTTTTTGGGTTCACTGTCACGAAATAGACACATCATATTAAAACGCTGGTTTAACGGGTTAAAAATGCGATACTTATATTTTAATGAAATAAAATGATGCAACTTTGGAAGGTGAGATTTTCAGTGGCGTTTTATATACACTAAGCCCAGCGTTAGGCGCATCAGGACTATTCATTTCAGATTTCATTTGAGTTTATACGTTAGTCTTTAATCCCTTTTCACGCTCTTTTTAGGACCTGCAAGTTCGCACGGACAAGCGATGGTTTGCAAACAACCCCACTCCGATTGTACCTTATTTCGCAGTGAGAATGACGGTTACGAAATACGCGACCAGTGTTTGAACTCTTGCAACTTTGCAGAAGGTTAAGTTCATTTCAAGAGATTCGTTACTGTATTACAGTTGTGCACGATTTAATTCGTTTCGTTTTATTTTTAGTACCTGGAGTGAAACCGCTTACCGTATATCGCTGTCACAGATACCTCAGATTCTGCACCTCTGATACATTCTACTACACGGATATAGGTTTGGGTCTCTACTATGCCTGGAAAGATTGCCTGCACACATGCCGTTTCCTCTCGTATGGTAAACCTAGTGTGATTATAAAATTGTAACCAGTAATTTAGTGCAGATTATTCATGCAACGAAATTTCGTCTTCTTTTCATAAAAGTAAAATTAAGATTCATACTGTTCTTGTGTATATAAACCAATATTCAAATCAATCACCTGATCAGAATAAAGGCGCATAATAAAACGCGAAAAAAGACATGGCTTTCTGAAGCATGCGTTTGAATTGCAGTCGCAAGCTGGCAGGCACTATAGTAAAGACTTGTTTCTCCCCATTCCGGCGCTATTGAATAGTAGGCACAAATGCGCAAAGTGCTGTTTAAATTCCGCGGATTCATCTAAACCCATGCTGCATTTCAGAAAACGCGACTTCTCCAGCTTCGCATAAGATATGCCTCGACTTTGACGGCGACTGTTTCAAATTCAAAAACAGAAAAGGAAACATCGATCAATTCATTAAATGCTATTTCAACTGTCAGATAAACATAAAGGGTGAGGAGTAATGTTTCTTCTCAACAGTACTAACAGCTTTTCGAAATGACCAATGTTGTGTTTTAATTCTCATTTAGAGAACATAACAAAGGAGCACGTCGTTCACTTATACAGTCCGATAGTTCGAGCGTACCTGCAATCGTTCTTCTACAGTTTACCAAAAGACAAGAATCCCGGAGAAACATTAAAGACGTGCTATAAAGAATGCCAAAAGGAATCAGGTAAGGCAGTCTGCGTCATCTACTTAGAACACAAAATAACAAAATGGTTTGTAGAAATAAGCCAACAAGGCCATGAATTAGCAGTAACTTTCAGAAATCAAGAAACTGTAGACATGCTGAACTGAACAAGGAACAAGTACTAATATATATCAGGTAGTTACGTATGACAATACAACATTTCTGCATATGATAGTCATCGACTAAGTCAAGTAGGACTGTTTACGCTGCATCACCGAAAATACGTGTTCTGAATAATTCTTATTCAGGTTAAGATAAATGAACAAAAGCAATTGTTAGATACCAACAAATGAAGTACAGAAAGTAGGCTTATTCATGAAATGTTAACCGAAATCTTGAACTGCGTTCTTGATTCGAAATAAATAATTAATTGTGGCTGTAAAATATATCATCGTCCAACGAAATTCTATAATGATCCAGTTACCTCAGGGGGCTTCCTTCGAATGAACCTATTAACGACTCAATGCAAAAACTACACTATGCAAAAAATGACTAAATACAGTGCGTGACCTAAGTCATGACAGGTCGAAATTTACGAATGATTACCAATCACTCGCAAAGCGACACCCTTTCATGAGACAAATATCTATTCATTGACATTTTGGCAGATTTTGAATAATTCATATTGGCCCAACTGTGAAAAACTCGGCGTCTCGGTGGGATTCGAACCCACGCAGTAAGGGGAAGGCTTTGGCGCAGCCAACGCTCTAACCACCTGTTTCATGATGTCTTTAACGATTTGGGGTTAAATGAGATAGAGTTCAACAAGAGAAGCTGCATTTTGCTTGATTTCTTCGGCGGATACGTCGCACGATCAAATGTTTTCATAAAGTGGCATGCCAAGAGGCCTGTCGCTGCCTAAGAAATTTAAATAGAACTGACAGGCGGGATCGTAAACATACCATTTTGTGTTTATAGAGAGAACCTTTCTTTCGTTAAATTAATTTTCACTCTTCTTTCGTTTTTTATTAAGTTGGGTTTCAGATCGGCCTCGAAATAATGCTGAATACTCCATGATTTTTAGTGTTTTCACTCGATCGCCGATAAGGATAGATTCGGAATTACCTGTCTGTTGAGAAATTTAAAACTAGATTGTTCTTGAATACATTTACTGAATAACTGAGTGTTCAGACGCTCCGTTTTACGAAGATTGTCGTCTGGGTCACATTTGAAGACTCATTTAAACATCGAACTTCATTTTCTGGAAAAATGACTGTCCAAAACGAAAGTCATCAACGAATATGCCTTGCATCAATAAGAAACCTTTTCTTACTAAGTTAACTATTTAGGAGGTGCTTTATTACTTCACTCCGTAGACGGATCTGCGTGTACTTTGCATTTTTGCACTGCGAGGCCAGGTACAAACGTTGACACTTTTGACGGTTTGCTTCACGTTCCTGAGAAGTACTAATATTTGTCTACCGTAAACGCAAGAACATGCCTTTCTCTATACATTGAGGCCATTTCCACTGCTTTTGTTCGCTTTTAGACTGCGTTTTTCGTTTATGAATGCATGGCAGAGCGCCCATACAAATACTGCTATGTTGAAGAAACTAAAAATGTTTTGCTTGATTTATTTCTTCTATTTCTATTTTCTTCTTTCAGTTGTTTACTCGAAGAAGGAAATAATTCGGCTTTAAAAGAGTTTCTGATAGAGAGACTTTTTAATTCGGTAAAAGGGCCGTTAAGGAAAAGTCATCAATCTACATTTGCCAATTTGGCTTGTAAAGTTAACAATATTGTTCAAATCCGCTGCTTAATTTTATGAACACCATACAGCCTTATCTCAATACCGTAGAGAAATATATGGAATTCCGTACACGGAAAATATAAGGCATGAAGTTTAAAAACACTGACTGCAGGTCGGGTTCAAAATTAATGAAGATTTTTACTGCTCCTTTAAGGATAAAAATGAAGGAAGATGTAATTTTCTACCGAAAAAGTAAAAGAATGAATATTTTTATTCATGTCTACCATTAAAATATGATTTTATTTTCAAGGGCATCTAAAATCGATGACACAATTTTATGCTAAAAATGTAATGAGTTTTTAAAAATTAAACTTATTTCATGCAGTCGAAAATACGTTTATTCGAAAGCCGCCACCCTGTGGTAAATGAACGATTATAGAACTATGCGGCACGATAATAAGTTTTACAAACTTTCTTCATTAAATGTTTCTAAATTAGAATTCATTCCGAAATTTCCGTGGATATTTCATGTAATAGCCCACCTAATGAAATAATCGAAAGTCGTCCGAATAGGAAAACATATTTAATTGCGAATAGACCCTCAGGAATAGCGCATTATAGAAGTACAAATCTCCAAGAGAATTATTGGCATAGCACGATAGATGGCCAGTAATTACGGCATTTGAAGAAAATTTCGAGGAAACACATATTGATTAATACAATGTCGCGCCCTAAGTCAGCAAAAATAAACCGCAGAAATGTAAGGGTAGAAAACAGGTTAAATGATGATAGGTTTCAAAACCCCACTTGATTAATCCTTTCGAAACGAAAACGAACTACGGAATTTTGGTTGGCATGCAGTCAGTTAGCCCACCTAAATTAGCTCATTTAGGAAATCATCCACTTTGTCCCATCTCGCCTTATCTCTTCCATTCCCAACCCCCTGCTACATTATTAGCCACCAGTCCCGAAGCGCGCGGCCACAAATGCGACCCAGATTCCAAGACCTGTGTACCCTGCACTGACGGTGAGGATTGTGAGGAGGACTTGGAGGATTGCCAAGAGACCTGCGGCAAAGAAAGTGAGTGCTCCTCCTCCTCTAAAATCACCTACACCGGTTCAATCCTTAGGCCACAGTCGCTGGCTGCAGTTAGCTTAAGATTAAGACCTAAATAATATTGTCGTTGGATGCATCATTTTATGACTGCCTGTGCATTCTCAGTCTGTCTGTGTGTGTTCGTCAGGTTCGTCAAGTTTATGTATGTCTACTGGCTAAATATGTACATCATCCTCTTGTCACTATTTCCCAAAGTCCACTTACAGGGCTATTTCCGCAAATGATGCATTCTCTCGCATGTGTGCGTAATCTTGTCAGCGCGATGCATCACTCATTGACAGAGATAGGCGCTGATGGTATTAGGAATTCTGGTGAATGATAGTACAAGAGGGTGTCATATTTGGAATCGAATCGGCAGAGCTACCGATGTGCTACATGTGATAAAATCGATGCGCTTACCGCTTTTTCTGCCATTTACATAGCAGCCTATATCCATCCAGCGACTGGAGCTCACGACAGCGACCGCTTGAATGCCCAGTAGGTGTCATGGAAATGAACTCTCTCTTCCAGTAATAAGGTCATTGAACTGCTGACACCTGTAGCACAGCCTTGTTTGTGCATGGCAAGTTCCAGCACTCATCATTCCTTCAAACAATGCAGTCTACATGTTCCTGCACTGGACATATCTGGTCGCCCACAGAACGCAACAGAACACTACTAATAATAAAAAACAGCACACTGATCTGTAGAAAGAAGCTAACAAGTCCCTGGATTAGCAGTAAGATTTAGAAAACAGGAGAATGTAGTAATGTCGAACTGAACACGGCATTAAATATTACTCTCTTCCCAAGGAATCTTACTCATTTTCAACAAGTAATAATATGCATCGCGCAGTTAGCTATAACGATAAATTATTTCTACATATGATAGGCATCCGCTAAATATAGTAAACCTGTTTATACCGCACTAAATTAAATAAGTGTGCTAAATAATTTACTTTCATGAAGATATTTGTAAGCAAAGTCAAGCGTCAGACGCCAATTAATGAAGACATAACAAAAAATCATCCTAAGAGAAAATGATGTTTAATTGCGAATAGACCGTCTGGAACAGCGCATAAAGGAAGCACAAAATTCTAGAAAAATGATTGGCAAAGAACAAGAGGTGGCTAGTAGATACGGCTATGGAAGAAAATTTATAGGAAACATATTTATTAATAGAATGTCGCGCCCTAAGTAAGCAAAAAGAAACTACAGAAATGCAAGGCTAGAAAACAGGTTAAATACAGTAAAACAGTGGCAAGATATAAATACTCGTTTACCAAATATGCCTATTAGTGCAAGAATATCCGCTGAAGAACAGTCCAACGTAATGGAGGAACTAAAAACGACATGAATGTTGGCGGCGAGATTTTAAAAACATTTTCATCTAACTTGAATTCACAAGCGCAAGGCCATATGCGAGAACGCGCCGTTAGCAATACCCTAAGCATTCCACATAATGCGTGAATTCATCTACAATGAATACAAATAGGACTTAAGAGATCTCTTCCAGAAGTGAACGCAAGAACGGACGTAGAAACTGGTTGATTGGTTTTGTAAGACGCGACTGATGACTTAGGTGTGGGGGAGGAAACCACAACTTACCTATGCATACTCTAATCCAGACATGAAGGCCAGCAATGTCGTTCGGTGTTTGTGCAACAGCTTCAGGTTATATGCCTGACATGCTTTGCAGAGAGAAGCACGATGTGTCTCTGCATGTTTTGCGTCTCAGACCAGTCTCATGTCCTCTGCCCTTGGCATCCATCATGCCATCCTGACTCCCGAGCACATTCAGCCCCGACGATGGCCAATCACGGGCGCCCACAATCTGCACTATCACCCAATCAACTCACCAGGCTGACACTGGTGCCTGCCTCTCACGTGACGCTTCTTCACTCGCGTCCACGTCACTCTAGCTCACGAACTTGGGCGGGCCTACAGCCTGGCACGCGTCGGGGACTATGACAGAGAGCAGGCTTGTGTAGAGTATATTCTAGTCCCACTAGTGACTTTCCTCTCATCCTCCTGCTCTCCCTCCTCCTTCTCCTCCTCCTCTTCTAAAGCTGGACGGAGCCGCGATTACTGTGCCGTTATAAGGACACTCTCAGTGCTTAGACTCCGCATATCTTGTATGCCTTGCTGTCTTCACCTATCAGCGAAGTCACTACCGCTTTTCAATAGATAGATAAAGGCAGAGTTGAGCACAGGACAGGCAAACTGACAAATCTCATGACTTTTACGACGCAGTTGATTGTTAAAGCGTCGTCGTTGGTCATGAGGCGCCGTCAGCGAATATGTTCATGACTGTAGTCTGGATGAGGATGTCTGTGCAAAAATATGCGATGGCCAGTGTAAGCCACGACCGATAATATTGACTGCACGTGAGACAGCTCATTTAGGATTTCCTTCCCTTTGTCCAATCTAACATCATAATGTCTTGCATTTTCAACCCCTCCCAAATGATAAGCCATCAGCCCCGAAACAGGCGGCTACAAATGCGACCTAGATTCCATGGCCTGTGTACCCTGCACTGAAGATGAAGAGTACTGTGAGGAGAACTTGGAGGACTGCCAAGATACCTGCGACGAAGAATGTGAGTGCTCCTCCTCCTCTTCCCTATTTATTGCTATCATCACCCGCAACGGCACAGTCCTTCAGCCACAGTCGCTGGCTGCAGTTACCTTAAGATCACAGTCTTAATAGTATTGTCGCTGCATGCATCATTTCATAACTGCCTGTACACTCTCACTGTGTCTGTGTGTTCTTCAAGTGCACATAATGTGCACATAATCCTCTAATCACTATTTCCCAAAATCCAATTTGAGTGCCATTTCCGCAAATGCTCCATTCTCTCGCATGTTTACGTGATGTTTTCAAAGCGAGGCATCAGTCATTGACAGAGATAGGCGATCGGCGTTTGCTATTCATGGCATTAGGTAGGCTGGTGAATCATATTACAAAGCTGTGTCTTATTTGGAATCGAATCGACAGAGCTGCTGCGGCGCTACATGAAATTACCACGATGCGCTTACCGCAAGGCGGCCTCTTCTTCCTGTGCACCGTCTCTTCCAGCCACTAGGTCATTGCACTGCTGGTATCTGTAGCACGACCTCGTTTGTGCATAGCAAGTCTCCGCAATCATCACTGTCATAAACAAAGCACTCTATATGCTCCTGCGCCAACAGAAAATCAGTGTTAAAAATCCACCTAAGTAATCCTTCCAAATCGAAAACGTATTTCACAATTACGACCAACATTATATGAGATCGGTCAGGCGCTCTGCGTAGACTCTCTCATGCCTTTTACGACACACTTGATCGGTGGTCATTATCCGCCGTCAGAGATCATGCTGGTGCCTGTAGTCTGCATGAGGATATTTGTGCAAAAATATGCAATGTCCAATATAAGTCATAACGACAGGAATTTCGACGAATTCAAATGCAGAAGAGCATAATAACGTGAAGAGTATTAAAAAAAATATTAATCGAATCTAAAACAAACCCTTCTATTTCCAATCACACCCTAAATGATTAGTCATCAGTCCCGATGCAGGCGGCTACAAATGCAACCCAGATTCCAAGACCTGTGTACCCTGCACTGACGCTAAGGAGGATTGTGGGGATGACTTAGAGGCTTGTCAAAAGACCTGCGGCGAACAAAGTGAGTGCTTCTCCTCCTTCCTATTTACTGCTAGTCTCCCTTAGACCATATTAGCCCGTTGCCTCTTTTTGTTGCATTGGTTTACGTTTTCTCACCCATTTAGCAAATATCTTTTTATTCTTTTTTCTTTTTCTTTATCTTTGTTCGTTTTACTTCTTGCAGTTTTTTTCTGACATGCCTTTCCTTTTATTATTACTTTTGCGGTACATCTTATTGCATTTGCTTTGTGCCTTTTCCTTTTTTTCTTTTGACTTTTTCCTTGTAAATCTCTTTGTTTTCATACTCTCTTTTCACTTTTACTGCCTTAGTCTTTTCCTTATTCATAATGGTTTACATATTTCGGCTTTTTCTTTTTTGGAAACTAGCTTTATCTTTCTTTTTAATCGTTCCGTATCTGTTTAGTCATTGTTTTTCTTCTCCTCGAATACTTTCCTTTTTCGGCATACGATTGGCCATTGCGTTTGACATGATAATTCTTTATTAATAACCGTTTCACATACTTGGTGCAGCTTTATTACTAATTCCTCTTTCCGAACGTTTCAGGTTAATCAATTCGCATCAAATATTGTACCGTTTTGGTGATGTTATCTTCATTTGTGTTTGCATGGTCTTCGGTGTTTTCTTCGACGCTTCATGACCATTTGGTAAAATGTGCTTTCGCGTGCAAATAAAAAGACTTTGGGGTTTGATTTAAGTTTGCGTCCGTATGTATGTCGGAATGTTTTTATCAGTTTGCACAAGATAACAACTCATGGGCGTTCTTAGAAATCATATATGACCTTCATATTTTTTTGTGAAAACAGCCGACCCAGAAGAACACATGCGTCATTTCATTAAATCTGCGTTTGACCCACAGCATAGTTTATTACCTCGGGGATAATCGTATATGAAAGTCAATATTAAGATCTTTGAAAGCAACAAAGTAAGGAGTTATTAATAAAAGTGTAATGTTTTCCTTGGTTATTTTGTTAAGGGTACATACAGACAAGTTTCGACTTCGGCAACGATCGTGTGATGGACCTCAAACACACACGACCGACCAAAGGTGTCTATCTCACAGGAAAGGTGTAGATAATTCGTGAATTCGTTTTTCGGCCGGAAAGGTTTGAATGCATTGACACATTGCAACTGAAATTAAGCAGGACAGTTGACAAAATAAACATTAGTTGTCTACAACGATTGTTTTCAACTCTCTGAGCTGAGGTCATTGTAGATAATGCATCAGACCGTCTACAACAGACGACCGAAACTCGTACGACGAAGCATCAAACCAAAATAATCGTATCGGACCCACTTAAATAAGTATAGTAGATATTTTTTTATTGTCAGAGTTGCTTAGGGGCCTTCACCCGCTCCTTACCACATGCAAAAGTGATACTGCTCCAATTTATTTAGTTTAAGTCAAGTTCACAGAATGCGGCTCCGTTAAATATGCCGGTATTCCTTTTGAGTATAACTTGAGCATTTAGTCAAAACTGCAACATGGCAGAAGTAATCGCAGCTGATGGAGCAGTCGAGAATAGAGAAATAAGCCTCTTGAAAACTGCTTGAACTTTACGTTCTCAGATTAAGAATTCTAGTGAGTCTGTCGAAGCGTTTTCAAACACACAGCCACACAGGTGCGAGTGGGGGTTTTCTGGACCTTCGTTGTCATGTTCTGTTAAGAACGATAGGCCATCTCTGACAGAGTCCATGTATGCCTATGTGAGGCAAGACAGTTGAATTTGCGATGTCACATCGCAAGATAGTAGGTTGCATTAAACGTGCATCAGAGTACGATGCCAGTAGGCGTTAGGTACTGAATTACGTTGCCTCCTAGCACAATGCATAATGCCAAAAATAGGTAAGGTTAATTCCCCTAATCACGAACGGACAATTTCAACGCAGTCTCCACAGTCACTTCAGCCATGATGATATTCGTGTCAATATAGTATAGGACAAAACAGATAGAAGCTGCGTGATCATTGAGCTAACTGTACGCCTTCAGAGCAATAGTGAGAATTGAGGCACTGCTACATCGAAAGCTTTCGATCACCGAGTTACGTCATCGCTCCACCATTGAAGATCTCAGAAAATTTACCTGCTACACACTTCTGCCTTCCAAAATGCTGATCTAGGTTTGACTATTTACATTTATTGATCACGTACACTTGATATTTCATTAGCAGCGTGTTATTCTGTATATAGTTTTGATACATAGTGATAATTACAACTGACAATAGAAGCGACGAGACGAGTCCCAGGAAGCAGTCTTGAAGAAGAAAACACGATCGCCGGGACAAGAGCTTCATTAGCCTAAAGTTTCGGATTCCTGCTCGAATCCATCATCAGAGACATAAGTAGATAAGGGTGGCTCATGCACATGTGGCTGCAGTATTTTTAGGATGCATTAGCCATGCTACCGCATACCTATGAATATTCACAGCTCCCTCCCCTTCATCAGGGTTCGTTGCCCGTGCGTGATGGCCGATATTCGCGTCGTTAATTGCCGCAATTTCATCACGTGCGTTGGATGTTGGTGTGATGATTGCTCGACCATCTGACGCGTTGACCCGGGTGTTGGGAAGAGTGTTCACCAGTGCGCTCCCCGCGTGGCCAATTGGTAGCTTTTCCTGTTCAAAAAAGCTACAAATACGATGCAAGTATTGAACTTCAACAGCAACCACCCAATCAGTCACAAACGCAGTTTTGTAAGGACGCTCTATCGACGTGTCGAAACGCACTGCAGTGAGCCGGAAGACAAGATTGCCGAACTACAATACCTCCGACGGGTCTTCAAAGCCAATGGCTACCCGCGCAACTTTGTCGACCGGTGCATACACAAAATGGACGAAAGGCCTAACCGCACGGACACCAAAGTTTGGCGTGCGCTTCCATATGTCAAGAACGTTTCGGAAGCTGTTGGCCGCCTTCTCGCACCACTTGGGGTTGGAGTTGCACAGGACGGAGGCAACCATCAGGCGTCAGTTGATGAAACCAAAAGACCCACTGCCACGGCAAGAAACGTCTGGAGTCGTTTATCGGATCTGGTGCAGTTGCGGACAAAGCAACTACGTCGGAGAAATCGGAAGACAGCTCCGAACGCGAATGGCCGAACACGCTGCAGCAGTGCGCAGAAATGACGCAAGCTCTCAAGTTGCGGCTCATTCGACGGGTTCCGGTCACACATTCAAATTTGGCGAGGCCAAAATTCTCGGAAGAGGTGACAACCGTGTGAGCCGGGAGCTGCTTGAGTCATGATTTAATGCCCCCCAGTCTATTAACAAATGCAATGATCTTCCCATTCAATACAGCGTGCTGAGACTTCGTCTAGGCGGAGTACTTGGCCACTCGGGGAGCGCACTGGTGAACACTCTTCCCAACACCCGGGTCAACGCGTCAGATGGTCGAGCAATCCTCACACCAACATCCAACGCACGTGATGAAATTGCGGCAATTAACGACGCGAATATCGGCCATCACGCACGGGCAACGAACCCTGATGAAGGGGAGGGAGCTGTGAATATTCATAGGTATGCGGTAACATGGCTAATGCATACTAAAAATACTGCAGCCACATGTGCATGAGCCACTCTTATCTACTTATGTCTCTGATGATGGATTTGAGCAGGAATCCGAGGCGTCAGGCTAATAAAACTCTTGTCCCGGCGATCCTGTCTTGTTCTTCAAAAAAATTACAACTGGATTTACACCAAATTGCATCTTACACATTTGTAAGCTTAAGCTTGATAAAATAAACCGCTCGAACATTCGAGTTCTACGTGCATCCGCCGTAATGAAAGAGTAAAATTAACTGGCTTCAAACATGTATTGTCAGGAATAAAAGCACTTCAAATCGGTAGAGGAAATCAAGTCTACATTTCTGGACAGATTAATTTACCCGTATATGAACCGAGAACGCGCACAGCTAGGTAACGGCCTGTTTTGGCATACTTATTTTTTTGTAATTTGGAGGGTGCCGTGTGGATGCATTGGCCCAAGACCTTATAAGGTTCTCCTTTATTTCTTGAAACTGCACGAAAGCAGTCGCTTCTAAATCATGAACGTTGATATCAACAATACGCAAACGGAAGTTGTTCCAAATGGCACCACCATCTGCACAATACTAAAATGCATTCAAAGCGCTTCAGTCGGACGTCAGTGAATAATCGGCGAATTTCTAAGTAAATCAAAACATAGCCAAACACCCAACTTCATTGAAGCTTTCTATCATAGGGGAAAGACGATCGTAAATGAATATACAACGGCACGTCTGATTGTTATTTCAAAACTTTCTGACAAGCGAAATTACTAGCTTTTCTTTACTGCGGAAAGCATTGCGTTTAATAAAAATGGATAATTCAGAAATAGCGATAACATTCAACTGAATGGACTACATCGGATGAAGGCGCGAGCCGAGCAAATGTGGTTTCACCGATTCACTTCCATCTTCTATTTATTTCGAAGGATTCAACAAAAATGAACTCGCTTAGAGTTTAAAGTCATAGACAGAATTGTATAACCTACAAAGACAAGTGAGATTGGAATGACCATTTTTGTCTTATAAGCCGTTGTCTGCCAGTCATACCCAACCCCGAAGTGTGGAAAACTAGGGGCTCGGATACGAACATTAAAAGCCGGAATATTGTCGTGTTAGTCGTTAGCAAGTACACTCTGACGAAGTATTAATAATGGAACCGTGCTTAGACTCTAGCAGAGTGGACCAAAACGGTCCACAAGAAAGCAAGACGATGATTTTATTCGTCTTACTCCAATAAGTATCACTATATGCCCAGTGCTAACATCTACAGGAAACATCTGCCGATGTTCTCTGTGAATACAATGAGAAAAAGGGGGCAGCAGTTTGAACGCCATTAATAAACGGTCAGGTTTAAGCCGTTTTCAAGCGGGAAACACGTTAGCGAACGTTTGTTTGCTGAGAAATATTTTGATTACCAGTCATCATTCTGGAAAAGCTTTTACTTCTCCGGTAAGAATCTGTATTTAGCAAGCCTACAAGGTCATCCCATGCGGTTCTATGTAGTAAGGACTTTTCTAAAGAGCATACTACGTCATCGGCAACGTTCAAGAACTGGCGAGGGTTAATGGTCCGGATGGCTATCGAATTCGGAGAGCCGCCAGTCTGGCGGTCGACAACGAAAAAATGTGAAAATTTGAAAAGTGTAAGCTACATTAGTAATCATTTTTTACCCTACGCCGCTTCCGCCGGAGGTCAAGAAGAAGTGCATCCAAAAGCCGCCATCCATTCGATTTCGATGCACTATGTGAATATGCTACATAATAATTAATATTGCAATACGACCTTGTTAATTCTTCCTAGTCAGAAACGCATTTCAGAATTTCGGCAAACATTTCATGAGATCGGTCACACACTGTATTGCAAAGTCTCTCATTTACACGAGAACAACTTTGTCACATCTGCTAGAGGACGCAATTCTCACGCAGATCATTTTCAAAATCTACTGTGTTCGCCGATTAGATTCTACAGTCACTCCTGTGATTGTTATTGTTTTAATGTGTAGATGTCGTCCGAGTTAATTGGCATTTTGACGTTCAGAAGGAAACACATATTAGAGCAAGTCAACGTCTGTTTACTTCTTTGCATACGTGAAATGTCCAAAGTACTCGAGAGAAAAGCCCTATAATGTCGAATCCGCCTACACTGCATCTCTCGAAGTATCACAGCACGTTTATAGAAAGAAGGTATAGTTGATTTTTCCGAATTAACATACACAAGCATAGGAATAATCATTTCTCCCTAAAAAGTAGACCTTCACAAACTTGCTGCATTATGAATCGTTTGAGTAAGGCTACGTATAGTGGGCGCTTAAGGATAGGGAAAATGTGCAAAATGATAAATATTACGAGATTTTAGCTCTTTTTGTTGTCTATTTGCATTTTAACACTGCAACATGTCCCTCAGACAAGGGAAGCCAGGGTGCCTATAGTGAGGTATTAAACGTGATTATCTAAAACAAAAATAAGCTTCTCTTGCATTAGAGGGTTCTTCTTTGCATAATCCTAATTTCTCTTAATAAATGCGAAGATATTTTTGATGTTAGGTAGATCCAGGCTGTTGGCGGGGATAAAAATAAACTGGAGGCCACGTGCGGTGAGGCTCGTTGTTGTCTATGACGTTGTCCCATTCGTACATCTTCAGATTAATGGACAGGGGCATTATCGTGTACAATTATGGTTTACATTTGTGTTGGTGGATGCCGTTGAAATCGAACACATCCTTCATTATACTAACAAAGACCTTGTCGTTTATTGTCTCCGTAGTCGACCGCCAGACTGGCTGCTATCGAATTTGATAGCCATCCGGACCATTAACCGTCTCCAGTTTTTGAACGTTGCCGTTGACGTAGTATGCTCTTTTAAACAGTTCTTTCTGCATAGGACCGCATGGGATGACATTGTAAGCTTGCCAAAGTAATATATTCTTATCGGAGAAGTAAAAGCTTTTCCAGAATGATGACAAGTAATCAAAATATTTCTCAGCAGACGAACGTTCGCTAACGTAGTCCAATTACATTTCATGGAAAACATGCATAAAAATATTCATGCTTTCGCTCATTCGGTTTATAGTTATGTTTTCTTCCAATAGTAAATTGGAGCGAAGGGAATAATTTGGTTTTCTAATACTTTTCTAATTACCGAATAATTTTGAACCCGACCTGTTGTTAAACGTGCGTTTAGGGTTTCAAACCTGCAAGTCGTATATATTCCGTGTACGGAAATCCATGCATTTCTCTACGCTATTAAGATGAGACTGTATAGGGTTCATAACATTTAGCAGTGGATTTGAGTAATATTAATATCAGTATCATTGTATTTCAGGGAAAGTAGGCGTATACCTTTACTAGAAAATCGAAAGAGGTAACTTGGAAGAATTACAGGAGGAATAACAAAAGATGTTCAGATGAACACAGAATGTCATGCGTTAACAGAATTTAGGGGCACATGAACTCGGTTTGCTGATTAAATGGAGCAGACAGTTAAAGCACACTTAAGTGTAAGTGTTTTAGTCTGCAGGCATCGTGGTGAATGCGAGCAGCTGTGTGCGACGTGGTCCAAAGTTAATAAATTGCATAAACATACGTTACTTGACTGTTGGTAGTAGAATCACCTTAACATTAAATTGTCAACGTTGGCTATCAAGATGGCTGCAGTCCGGCGTTATTGTGGTGCGCGCTCCAATGTTGATCCCAGCCTCCGTTTAAAAGAGTCTAAGGATTCCGATAAAACAACACCCTCCGGCAAAGCATTCCAAGCCGCACAACAAGTCACATTCGTAAATGCAGATACATGACGTTTTATGAACGAACATTTCACGGTAGTAGATAATCTCACAATTAAAATCTTTTTGAAGCCCAATTATATTCCTCCTTCGAGTCTACATTTTGAAGGAATAAATAAAAGAACGAATACTTTTATGCATATTTTCCATGATAGGTCATCGAAAATCAATGAGAAAATTGCATGCTTATATGAAGTCTTTTTTTCAGAGTCAGAATTAAGTTCGTTCGACATAAGGCAGCCTAAGCCAACTGGATGCTTATAGGCTAATGCTGGACGGTGATTATTTTACAACCATACTTAGTTAGTCTTTTCAAAACGAGAACGCATTTCGAAATTTCGGTTGGCATTTCATGAGTTCTGCCACCTACTGTGCATCATTAGTAGGGACTGTTCATGAGCTTGCGACCGATACCCGAAAAGCACAACACGATAAACCGTCCCGAAGATAACCAAAATAAATTTAAATTTTGCAGGTTAATTACAGTTGTCTTCTGTTAATTTTTGGCTAAAAAGGAGCCATGAATCGGATGCTTAGATTCGGCACTTCATAATTTCCAAAAAGCGCAGTTTACATATCACAAATCTCGCAGATTATATTTGGCAGGAGGTTAGCTGGTTAGTCAATGTCCAAAACGTGTTACTCGAGTGTCTTTATCATGGAATAGAATACAAAAGAGGTAGTTATGTCAATTTTCGTCAAATCGCCACAAGGCTATTGCGAGTAAAACGTGGACTATGAAGACTATTTTCGATAAATACAGATTCGCTCCGTCAATTTGTTCCCATTTACGGGAATCTTATCTTTATATGTTGTGTAGGGTCGGAGGAAAAAGAAGCGAGGTCAGAGTGTTGTATACCCACTGGATCTAGGGCAAAATTCGGATAGAATATATCAAAGTACAAACGTTTGCGTAAACTTTACCTCCTTAAGGGAACTTTCAGAAAAACTGGTTATTTATGTTCTGTTAATTGCCAATGTTGTGGCAAGAATTAACCCTACACTCTATAATTTTTGGGAGTTTGCAACCATCACGATAGGAGTGCAATTTTAATAGTTTGAAGAGTTACAATTTTGACAACCCGAGGCATTGTTCTACGTCCATTTCCATAGCTACCTGCATGTCTATTATAATTTGGAAAGCGTATTCATCCATACAACGCGTAAAGTCAACGTCGACACTTTTGTTCTGCGGAAAATATTTGGCAGCTAGAAAAACGTTCAGCAAAAGCAACATTTTATGCGTCAACTGAGGTTCCACACATATACATATATATAAACATGAGGGCATCTTCTGCAAATGGTGCAAATTAACCAGGTCCAAAGTATGCTGTGGTTCCTCATCGTATGCAGCCTTACCCAGGCACATGCGGAAACCTTTTGTGAGGAACTGGGAGTGCGAATACTGACCTCCGATTGCGCGACGTTCGACGTTGTCCGCACATGTTCCTACGAAGTTTGCAAAGAGGAAGTTGAAGATGGTAATTTGGTAGCCGTGGCGTACATGCAAACCCAGGTATGTTTTTATAGGTAAGAATGGTGTAAATACACGCATGTATGTGTGAGCGCATAATCACATTTATATATTTGCAGGCTCGTGTTCGAAGTATATGTTTTTTGTGCTCTTCTTCTAGTGTTACTGCTACTGTTGCATCAGCGCAAGATCTCCAAAAATAAACTTATTAGAATGGAAAGAATCCAAGGTTTTCGGACTGTGCCAACTTCGTAAGTGTTCCTCGTAAGCGTGTTTTGTATATGTACGTTATCTTTCAACATTAAACAAACTGGATTATTTTACGGAATTAAGCATTGCGTACATCACTTTTTACTAAACATTACGCATTGGGGTTAATACCCTGTGCGGACTCCCTGATAACCAGTTCGCCGACAGTGCATAGTGCGTAATGTTTTTCCATATGTCATAATTTCAGAAAATAAATCTGATACTAGTGCATTTGCAGTGTAGAGCAATTTCACAGCTTACCATGCTTCCAATACGTGGCTGTTTGTACTTTGTCACTAAACGTTTGCACAGTCATAGGTTTCGAAAAAATAACAGACAGACTTGTACATTTTCCGACCGTAAGCGTATCTCCAAAGAAGTGATACGATGGGTAAATCCATGTACGTTTGCGCGCAAATGATTTTGGAACTGCCATCATCATTCATCAATTATTCAAAATTTTACTTATCTAGTGGCTAACTTAAATTAAAGTTTTTCGGTTGATGCAGAATTGTGCTTAGTTTTGTTGTAGGCGTTATTTTCGATCCTTTCTTTTCCTATGTTGACAATCAACTTTTATTCCCAGCACTGCTTCTCTTGCATGTTGTACACTCAAAACAGCTTATTTCATTCATATCAGAATATTGTACACTTCACTGTGTAATATTCCTACGTTGATGTATATGTATACAATGGTTCCTTTAAACGTGTCATTTCTGAAATATACAGCTTCCAGAAGTTTTATTTCCTCATGCATATATCACGTTGGAAACGAAATCTGTCAGGCACTGGGTTCCTACCCGTTAGCATTCGTCTTGCCAGACCGGCTAGGCTCCCTTATCAATCCCAAGTTGTGTGTGAACATGCATTAGGTCAAATGGTGTGGTAATCGTTGAAAGTTCGTTTATAGTCCGGGAAACTTTTCAGGCCCGACTTTCCCGCTAGCAGCTGACTTGCATCAGAACGTAGCGTCCCCCTTGCATGAGGCTTAATTATCTGCATGTATAAATGATGAAGTTATGCAGTCTACGTGGATCATAATTATTGCTTAATTTTAAAGAATATCTGCTACCGGCGGAAAACGACCATATAACAAATGCCATCACGACATCCTGACGTTTACAAGTTTTAAAGAGGCGATGTTGTATAGTTGACTCCCTCCCCATTGTAACAAACCATTCCAATCAGGTTTCCCTAAAACTGTGATAAACAACAGCTTGACAGAACTGAACGGCCTCCAAAAATATGCCTCTCCGTTTGTGCACTGACAGGTTAGATCAAGCGGCCTCAAAAAGAACTAATCGCTCACGCGCTCAAGCCTGATAAGAGAAAAATACTGCCCATATTGCTTTAATTGAACGATGAGACGTACAGTATTTTCGTGATTAGACATTCCTTTCATAATGCAACTACCTTATGTTGAGGAACGGCAAGGTAGGCTAAGGGTAGGCATGGTCAAGAACATAAAAATATGTGTTTGTCCTTCTGAACGGATATTACTTAATGTGCATTCGAAGCTTGACTACCGCAGGCAGGGACACCTCAAGGACAGTGCGTCTCACACAAAAAGCTTAATACTCAGATATCATCTCCATCAACAGGCATCTACACCTTCCTGCAGCCCATAAAGTCCTACGTCACTACCTACGCAGTGACGAAGACAAGACGGTCATACGGAGCTTAAGAATACCGAGCAAACACGGCCTGTCGACCAGTTCACCCAAAAGGGGACACAAACGCAACTAACCCCAATTAAGGTGACGACAAACAACACAGGAGGGCACCAACACTTACGAGCGACGGCCGGTAGGCCAAGGCAACGAAAGAAGATAAAAAATCGATCAGCCCACGGCCAACTTATTCGGCTGTCCATTCAAAATCCTGATCGATTTTTTTACTAGACGCTTTGATAATGGAGAGCCGACCCAGCTCTTCGAAAGGTCAGCCAAACAAATCCCTCCATCCGGTGAACACTCTCCTTTCCTCAGACTGAAATGACCATTTGTTGTTTCTAAGCCGTCAACAGTCAGTCACACCCAACCCCAAGGCTCGAGCTCGCGACCTGTTGGATAAAAGTTGAACAATATACCACCGAGTTAAAGGGCCGTTGTCACGTCAGCTGCTATCGGGGATAATGATTATTGTGGTTAGGGCATTCACCGGTCAGGTTTCCGGGCAAGCCCGACCCGTTGCACCCTGAAGCTCCATCCAAAGTCCTCGCAGGCAATGAGATTGCGGTCGGCAATAAATGAATCCCAGGGCGCAACGGAACGGGCATGTTCTGTAATCTGAGTAGTGAACGCCCCTTTTATGGCGATTATATTTCTGTCTGCAGCCGGTAGAACAGTAATTGAGGGCGCTGGACTGCTAAACGTCCAGTCACCAGAGAATCGGGGTTCGAATCCCATGACTAGACGAAGCTTACTGACGACGACTGATAAGTCATGAAGTAGGTGGACTAACTCATGAAATGTCAACCCAAATTCCAAAATGCGTTTCGAAAAGATTTATTACGTAGGGATGCAGAATTAATATGTCTACAGTATAATTCTATAATAATTCAGTTACCTCAGGATGCTGGCTCTCGAATAAACTTCCTTCCGTCAGCATACAAAACCACAGTCTGCAAAGAATGACCACTTAATTAGTATGATATTTTCTAATTAATTTTCGATGCCCCTAAAAGTCCAATTATATTTCCTGGAAAACATGCTCAAAAATATTTATCCTTTTGCTCTTTCGGTAGAAAATTACGTCTTCTTCTACTTATATGCTCGAAGGAGGGACATAATTCGGTTTTAAAAAAGGTTCTAATTGTCAGACCTTTAAATACCTTGAAATGGTCGTTCATAAATCGTCATATCTCTGCATTTACCAAGGTGGCTTGTAAAGTTAGCAGTATAGATCAAATCCACCGCTTAATATTATGAACCCCATATGGCCTCCTCCTAATACCATAGAGAAATATATGGATTTTCATACGCAGAAAATATACGGCCTGTAGTTTGGAAACCCTGAATGTGAGTGTAACGGCAGGTTGCGCCTAAAATTATTCGGGAATTAGAAAAGTTTTTGAAAAGCGACTTATACACTTTCTACCGAATGAGTAAAAGAACACATATTATTATGCATATTTTCCATGAAATATAATTGGATTTTCTCTCCCGGGCACCGCCAGCAGCCACGCAGCGGCGCATAATATTGGCAAACGAGGACAAGACAGTCATACGGAGCCTAAGAACATAGAGCAAACACGGTCTGTCGACCAATTCACCCAAAGGCAACTATCTTTCCGAACGGATAACACTTAATTTGCATTCGAAGCTAGAATACCACTGGCAGGCCAAAAGTGGGGAAAATTCATTGGAGTTGATGGTACAGTTTGGTGGGCGAACATTCCCCATAAGAATTATTTCCATATTTAACACAGTGCAGGTAAAGTAGGTGGGCTAACTCAAGAAATCAAGCTTACAAAAGTAAGAGATCCGGGTCGATAATCTGAGGAATAGGCAGCGGTCACCGGATCGAGGGACTTGTTTCGCTGACGTTTCGAAAAGCTGGGACGGCTCTTCATTATCAAAGTGTCTAGTGCAAAAATCGATCAGAACTTTGAATAAAGAGCCGAATTAGTTGGCCTTGGGCACTGCCCATCGACCCTAGGCAATAACTCGTCGCTGTTTGA
>CACRXP010000368.1:290099-309034 GCA_902702965.1 Spirometra erinaceieuropaei | reverse complement strand
GTTGCTGCCAGTCAGTGAGAATATTAAATAATTCCAAAATATCCGCAATCCTTAAAAATTATCCGGTCATATAATGCAGATGTATGCACTAAGTTCTCAAATTCAATTCCGCTGTTGCGTCAAAAAACAACAACAACAACAACATGCCACTTAGTGTCGCAACACTGGGTTCTCCAAACGTTCCTTCCAGTAAACGAAATGCTTGTCGTTCTGCAAATTAAGTAGATATATCATCATGTTCTCAATCTGTTCTGATCATTTTAAGCCGTCTGGATGACACTTCCAGAAATATTCGCATTGAATAATGCAGGCTTATATTATAATATTGTTAATATTGGATAAGTCTGCATAAGCCAGGTTCCTTATTTAGCAAATACATCAAGACAATTAGCAAGTTGCCGAGCCCTTCTCTGTATCTTGTAATTAACTGTGTCTCTGTTTTCGAAAATATCTGGAGTCAAATTTGTGTTTTGTTCGGAAATCAAGAATCTGACTGAAATGTGACAGCTTTCCAACCTGCAAGCACCCTTACAGGAAGGCACACCTGACCAAATTGTACAAATGGTTATTAGAATTGCAGAAAAAGTAACTATTAGGAAAATAATACACGTTTTGTATTTGGCACATGCAAAATATGCATTCGAATAAAAAGTGATCTCTTTGCTGAAAGAGAGCAATCGCATGTTCAGATAAATTATCTGAGACTCAGAGACCACTGCGTTCAAATTCCATCTCCTCGGCGATAATTCAACAATCTAGGCTGTATGTTGGCTGTATGGGGTCTTTATTCTATACGAATCCCTATGCCTTATGTATTTGGATGAAAGATACATTCTGAACAATATATTTTACTCAAGTATTCTTCTTAATCAGTCAACTTTATTTAAGGACACCTCTGCGCTCTGTTCCCATCTAGAAAAAATGTCGTAAGAGCAGTTTATTATCGCGACCTCATTCACAGTGTGCCATTTATTGAACAACTGTACTTCAAATGTACATGGTACGTTGACCACGAACTAGCAACGCCCCCACCCAAGCCGTGATATTTGCAGGTCAATTTATCATTCCAGTGGGTATTTCTTAGGGTTTTTGCGTTTATCGCTCATTGTCTTCCCTGAGTAGGGAGTTCGGAAATTAAGAAAGCTATTAAAGCATGACAATTTTCCAACCTGCATGCACCCTTTAGGAAGGTCCACCTAAACAACGTGTACAAATGGTCATTTGAATTGCAAAAAAAAGTAGCGATTAAAACAAATATGCACGTTCTGTTTTTGACACATGCGAAATACGCGTTCGGATGAAAAACGACCCCTTTGCTAAAAAAAAGCGAACAAACCCATTTTCAGATAAATTGACTAAGACGCAGGAACCGCTGCGTTCAAGTACAATCTCCTTGGCGGCCATTCAGTCATCTAGGCTGTTTGGTAGTTGGATGGGGTCTTTCTTATATATGAATCTCTTTGCTTTACGTATTTGGAAGAAAATTGTCTTCTGAACAATGTTGTTTACTCAAATACTTTTTTAAATCAGTAAGGTTAAGAAAAGGGCATGAGTGCGCTACATTCCTATCTATCAAGCAGGGTGTCTTCGGCCATACATTGAGAATTTCGTGCTTCAAATGTACATTGAACGCTGACCACGAACCAGCGACGCTCTCCCCCAAGCCGTGACATTTGCAGGTTATTTTACCATTCCAGTGGATATTCCTTAATGTGTTTGCGTTTATCGCTCATTGTCTTCCCTTAGGCAGGGTGCCGGAGTGAGGGCATGGTTTGCTTATCGTATATCAAGCGTTTTCATAATGGAAAAATTTCTTTGGAAGTTGGCACCTTTTAAAGTTGCAAAAATCCCATGGAACAATTCAGAAGAGTAGTTGGCGAGCTTACGTGTGCTTTTAATAAATTCTCATCTGAGAACAAGCTGAAAATGTGAGTGATAAGTGCAACCGAGTATGGTTCATCCTTTCGTACAAACGGGGTATGTGAATTGAGTAGGATAGGGGGGGAAGAGAGCTAGGTTAAGCCGTGTGACAAAAGGTGGAGGGAAGAAGGTGGGGGACGCGGAGACTTTATGTGTTTGCTTTAAATACGATCGAGGAGAGGACATACAGCATGATATTCCAGGTATTAACGGCGCATGCACTGCGGAAGGAAACACGAAGGGTCTTATAATCTGGGGCTTTCGGATCCGGGACAATTGCGATTACTATTTTGCCGTTCTCAGACAGTTCTCCATCAATCAGTTCGCCATCAATTCCAATATAACCCGTAAGCAGAAGAGCACACTTTCCTTCGTAAAATTGACTACCTGTTCGATCAATAGAATAAAAAAATATTTTGACTGAAATCGACGCGAGTACTATGTACTCAGAGTTTAACTCATATTATAAACCGTAAGTATGGCAATTAAACTGCTTATCCGAATTAAATAAAAATTTGCAGTGATCGTATAATATGTTAAAAACATCACAATATGCACAGTCAAAAGTGTTGAGATCCAGTGCCAATAATTACGGTGTTAAAGAATATATGAGTCAAAAAGCCACCTGATTCCGTATTCAAATCCGTCCTGACACCGCGTTGTTATCGTAAATAAGTGTTCGTGTCGATTTATTCTCTCAAAAATGAAGGTTTTCATTTGCGGATGATAATGTACACACTTGAACCGTTTTATTTGAACACAACTTGCTGTCATACGTTTTATCTTTATGGAAAACCAAAGTGAATTATACAACTGGTGGTATACACTATTCTTCGTCAGATATAAATTTAAATTAGCGTTTTATATGAGCATTAATATTTATGGCTAAACAGAGTCTGAATGTCAATCAGTATTGGAGGCAGACTGCGTAAATTAGGTTGTCCTTTGTCTGCATATCTGCAGGCATATGGTTAAAAGTCAACTTACGGTATGGAACTGTTAACCAACGTTTTCCGGGCGACGCTCCCATTGTCCCATTTATGATCTGTACATTTCCATTCACATTTGTATCCTAAAAAGTTAGAAATGTTTCAAATATTCAAACGTGAATACATTTTTTGATCAAATTGATATGCATACCTGCACTGTCTCATTATATAAAAGGACTGTAATAGAATTTGTTTTCGGATCCAGTTCGAGCACTTCAGTTTGACCAACCCCTTTAGGCCGCGGCTGACCTGCGTGTAAATTTCAAATTATTAGCCTCTACACGTTTCGCTGCAGTAGTGCTGTGTTTGTAAAAAGGTAGACTCAAGACTACGTAGTCCATACCGCTTCGTCCGAAAATTGCGGAATATCTCTATTTAATAATTAATATTGAGCATTTCACGAGGCACAACATTGAGAATGACATTTGCTGCGGCGGCAAATAAGTGATTCTGCAAACAACTGCAAAATCACATCATTTACGACTAATGGCTCGTAATATGCTGTTTACGATGCTCGCAACAGCAAATTGGACTGCAGAAATTTATATTTTATTTGACTTGAATCCCTGGACACAGGTATGTTGTAGAGGAACCGATGATGCGCTGAAGAAGAACGTTTGACAGATATGGCGTTCCTGAGATCTGTTCTGGTAACCAGATTTTTGGAATCTTATTTCCTACTATAAAGGCATGTTGCTCTTTCAAAGGATTTTTCAATAGCTGGGATCACTTGAAACTCAGGAACAATTGATCTAAACAACAACTTGTCTTACCGCGTGAAGTTCCATTTATGTCTTTGACAAGTACTTCAGTTGAGGATTTCTTGCTATCACTTGGCGTTAAAATGATAGTGCCGTTTCCGGATACCTTATCTGATTGAAGTTGTGCAAACAATCTATCTGGATGGGAAAAAAGGAGAATGATAAGATAAATTGGGAAATTTTTATAA
The DNA here is from genome assembly GCA_902702965.1 of Spirometra erinaceieuropaei. NCBI lineage: Eukaryota > Metazoa > Platyhelminthes > Cestoda > Diphyllobothriidea > Diphyllobothriidae > Spirometra > Spirometra erinaceieuropaei. The sequence continues at coordinate 305,176 of CACRXP010000368.1, read as the reverse complement.
AACTGAATTATAAGACAATCTGAGACTGTCATAATTGTTTGTTCAGAAAAAAGCAAACACAATAGGTGGCAACTCACCGCTTAGCAATTCCCAACATGGATGTCCTTCTATGCAGTGATTAGACGGCGAACCCTGTCGGATTGATACATTATCTTTCGTAAACGACTAAAAAAGATGCGAACGGGCTTGGTATTATAACAGCCAACAGTGGAGGGGATGTATGAAAAATGATGGAGACTCACCAACGGTGTCCCTTTAACAGCAATGAGTACTGCATAGCTCGAGTTCTGTTTTAAATTGACAGTGTGCAGTGCACGGGCTGGAAAATAATGTAATCACAATCTTAATCAAGTGCAGTCGCTGAAACGCGACATATCAGATAAACCAAGCAAAACGGTTACAGTATATTACGAATAGACATATTGCGTACCTTGCTTTCCTAGCGCGGGTGAAAAAAACTTACAAAGAACCCCCAGGATAAGCATTGACACAAAAACATGGTTGTAAGCCCCCTAGCACAAAGAGGAATTTAACAAAATCCAAATGAAAGTTTACCCCAAGTGTGATCATATCGAAGATGATGCGGATTCAATGAAAGGTAGTTAGTTCTCAATCTCGCATAAACCCCTTTGCATTTATATGCGCATACAGGTCACCAGATTGGCGCACATGACAAGACATAACACTCTACAATAACCAGAGCACATTGAGGCAGGTGAACCAATTGCAGCCAAATGACGTCATGAGCATATTAGGAGGATGCATCAAACATCCCAAATAACGTCACATTTATCGACATCAAGATCGAGGCAAACCACTGGTTCATAATGCAAATGCGTAATCCTCAAACACTGATAAACGAGAAAAAGAGGTTAACGCTGTGACGCCTTCAGCATCCATGCACAGTTTAGGGGTGTCAAATTGTACTTATTAACGTTATTTTTATAAACGAGGGAGAAAGCATAAGAACTTCCTTCTGATTAAAGCAATCCTCGAGTTAAAGCAAATAACTTTTTCTATCATTACTTCCGTTATACAAATAAATGAGTGCTGATATATGCAATAAACCAGTGCAGGCTTGACGGGATATGCCAGTCACAATGGCAATCATAATATAGTCAACCGGTGAACTGTCAGGAAATCCGGCAGCAACTACGAAGTGCACAACCATTTCTTCTATTTCATAAGTACAAAACATTATCGATTTTTTGCCTTAAAACCAAGGTTTTCTTCCTTTGGACCAACGAAAATAACGGTTTAAGATGAACCAGCACTTAAGTCCAATGCTATTAAAACCTTTTTAATATCACTACGTTGAACGGAGTAAAATCCACTCTACAAAACGCACACAATTGGAGGTGTTAAGCTTCACTCGGACAGCTCTCAGAAGAATGGAAATCATGTGTGTTATCTTAGGAACAGACTCCCATCTTCCAGACAATAAAATTCCTGCTAAAGCTTACCCTCTTAAAACTGAACTGTAATCAAATTTAACAATCATTATCCCCCAACTTTGTTGCTCTTTCCATCAGGCGTCATTAATTCAGAGTAATCTTTATTAACGCAAAATGTACACTGCTCGCAGTTCTACCCTCAGCTAACACTGCATTTTGGTGTCCGACAATAATCTGCCGTTTCGGATGCCCTTCTTACACAGTACTCGCAAACTCCACACGACCTGCCGCTGTAATATACGTCATTTTTCATCTCAGTTATTGGCATAGCACGTGTCGATGTCAGTGCGGAAAATGATGGCTGAGACATCTTCTGAGGCGGGATGACGAGAGCTTGTGTGAACAGGGAGTCCAATTTGTCTGACTTCGCAGAACCTGATGCGCTGGCTTTACGAATACAACTCCCCAATTGGGCCAAAGAAAAATGGGCCTTGGAATTACAACTTTATTCCGGCCCAAACATTGTTAGGAGGAGAAACCCTAACCGACTCATTCGCACGGCACGCTCACTGGTTGTCCTATCTGTTCGCCCACACTGCGTGCGTGCGTTGATATCGCGCCAGCCACTTAGATGCGTCAGATGTCCAGTCGACACGCTAACAGGTCAAGGACAGGACCTGATTGGCTCAATTCAAGACCGGTCGTGGACATTTCTGAATGCACCATTTATCGCCATATTTCGGCGAGGTTTGGTCCAGAAGCTCCACCTGAGTGATAACATATAGTACGCTTTCTAAGACATTTTAGTAGATACGAGTACAAATATCACGTATGTGCGCCTTCCTGATCTTTTCACTCTAGCAAAGGACTGTGCCACGGGAGAGGAGTGCTTATACGCCAAAATCGCATGCTATTTAAATAGTCACTTTTTACCAAGTGTGGCCTTTGCAGGAGGACGAAAAGTAATGCATTCCAAAGCAGACAACCTGGCAATTCCGAAATATTACAGGACTATGTCGCATGATAATCAGTATAACAAATCCACCTACGCAATTCTTCCTAATCGAAAACGCATTTCATAATTTCGGCCAAAATTTTATGAGATTGCTCACGCAATGTAACCGCGAATAATTACATTAGGTGGGCAAACTCATGAAATGTCGGCCGAAATTCTGAAATGCGTTTTTATTTCGAATAGATTAATCAAGTAAAATTGTAAAACTAATCATCCAGCAGCATATTTCTATAAAAATCCATTTACCTCAGGGTTTAGGCTTACAAATGAACTTCTCTCTGTCTGCATGCAAGAACCATGCTCTAAAAAAGATTACTTAGGTAGCATGTAATTTCTCATTGATTTTCGATGCCCTTAAAAACTCGATTATATTTCTTGGAAAACATGCATAAAAATATTCACCCTTTTGCTCATTCGTCAGAAAGTGGCGTCTTTTTCCAACTATAAACCCAAATAAAGGCTATAATTCGGTTTCAATAAGTTTCAAATTGTGAAATTTTTTATTACCTTGAAATGGCCGTTTATAAAACTCCATGTATCTGCACTGCTTAATTTTATGAACCCTATATGGTCTCCTCCTAGAATCGTGGAGAAATTCATCGTTTTCCGTACACGGTAAATATACGGCATGTAGGTTTGAAACCAAGAATCGTGGAGAAATTCATCGTTTTCCGTACACGGAAAATATACGGCATGTAGGTTTGAAACCAAGAATGCATGTGTAAAACCCGGTCGGGCCAAAAATTATTCGCGAATCATAAATGTTCTTAAAACCGAATTATAATCATCTTTTGAGTATCAAATCGAAAGAAGACGTGATTCTCTACCGAAAAGTGAAGAAATTAATATTTCTATGCATGTTTTCCACTAAATATAATTGAATTTTTAAAGGCATCGAACTCGGTGAGAAAATTGCATGATACATAAGCACTCATATTTGCAGAGTGTAGTTACTGCATGCAGCCGAAATGACGTTAACTCGAAAGCCTACACCCTGAGATAACTGGATTGTTATAGAAGTTTTACAACACTACATAATTAATCTTTTCGAAACGTGAACGCATTTTGAAATTTCAACTGCCATTCCATGAGTCAGCCCACCTACCTTAAACATTTTACTCAGTGTGATTCAATTGATTTCCTTTTCTGCTAATAGTACAACCGGGTTCCCGCAATCTGCAAGCCATTCCTCATTTTGCTATCGTTTGTGTGCATTTGCAAACGTTCGTCACACGTCGTCTTACCGCCAGCTGAGAATCGTTTCACGTTCGGATTAGACCCCTGCTATTCGTTGTGAACGGCTTAGCACCCTGCTATCGGACACAATCATTAATAAACAACAAACTTAGAACTCTCCACCACTTCCTACTAATATCGTGCGGAACGTGCTAGCACCCATGGTGTTGCCGGCAGTTGCATGAACATATTGCCTACTAATGACATCGCACGCTGTTAACTGATCAAGCACAAGTAACTTAAAAAGCAGGCTAACTGCCAGCCATTGCACACAGCACCACTTCATATGCAGGAATTTGCAAGATGTCAGACTAGATAAAAATTCTAATAAATATTAATAAATCATTTGCTCCAGCCATCGAGTCTCCGTTTTCACGTCATAAATTCGAAGTAGCTCAAATCTGCAGGGAGGTGTTTCGACTTCTGCTCGTTTTTCTGATACAATGAACACCAACTCCTTAAGTAAGTCCTAGCCGGAACCACATATGATTTAGAGTATACACATGGGATGGTGATAGGGTTTTTTGTGTCGAGGGTGTCCCGCGAGGGCCCCGCATTGAGCCTCACCACACAATGGGACTTGCAGACCCAGTAGCCCGATCGATACATGCATTTTCAGCACCCTATGTATTCCCGATCACAACATACTGAACAACGGATTCGTGGCTCATCACTAGAGCGTTAAGCATAATAACGCTCGATGATCAAAGAAAGGGGGTTTTAATAAGTTGAAGGCGCTTGAGACTGGCAAACTGCTTTTTTGCATAATATTTTAGACGTTTAAATTCGTGTCGGTGTTCACCGCTGGCAGTAGAACGAGCGACAGTTGTAGACTGTTCAGGATCTTGTACATGCAGGAGCCAGGTTAGTACACCTATCGAATACGTTCCCATCCGAAGCCCAGAATACAATCGGTGTTCAGCTTATCTTACCTTGTGCATTGGTGATTATTATACATAATGGCTGCAAAGCGTAAATTACGGTCCGCTTTGAATGCATAAACAACCGTTTGTTATGATTCTTTCTCCCCTCACATTGCCTGCTTGCGTTCAAGTATGCGGAATCGGGGCATACGTTTAGTTTGACTGGTATAATTCTGATATAATTACAGGTACAGTTTAAGCCCGAAATGCGATATTTTATGCCCCACCGCTTACTCGTAAGCAGTTAGCCCTTTACTTTCACGACTTTGCTGTGCACGGTAGCTTTGAGCCGTTTGGAAATTCCAACACCCAGTCCTGCAATAATGCGTCCGTCGGTTCTAAAATATCCTGCTTTATGTCAGATCACGCCGCATCAACGTCGACATTTCTGTTTGGGTCTACTGGGACAAACAGGTTGACATCGGTCTGAAACCACCTTGGGTAACCGCTGCGTAGGAAATGATCGCGTAGACGACGGCGGGAGACGACCTCATGTTGAGTCTACACCCGTTTAACCAGTGTTCGTTCACAGTTTTGTATGCGAAAAAGGGGAAACCGCGCGGTGTTCATGGTCGCCAATTAAAATCTTTTCCCATTTAATTCTTGAGATTCTATCCAAAAGACACATTTAAGAATGGAAAGAAATGTGATTTCCTTCGCCTGCGACGAATATATCGGTATGACACGGAAATATGTACCCCACCCTAACCATTGCACGGTTAACTTAAACTGGACCGTAGATTTTATACTAACGCATACCTCATGGAAATTGGCCAAAGGCTCCGAGAACAAGAGCGGTGGTCGTATTAACATGAGCCGTCTTAACTTCTCAGTCACGATCAGGAAATAAAAAAACGAAACAAAATTACTTCTTTATGTCCCATGACTTTCATGGAAGTAAATGGAAACTTGTCAGCAAAAATGACATTAAACCCCCCTTTTAAAAAGAATTCTTACGTTGCCCACAGACTTACTACATCGAAACCTTGTTTATGCGCGTTCCTGGTATGTTGGCGATACCCAATAATTCGTTCTCTCCTCACATAGCCTGCTTGCGTTCAAGTATGCGGAATCGGGGCATACGTTTAGTTTGACTGGTATAATTCTGATATAATTGCAGGTACAGTTTAAGCCCGAAATGCGATATTTTATGCCCCACCGCTTACTGGTAAGCAGTTAACCCTTGACTTTCACGACTTTGCTGTGCACGGTAGCTTTGAGCCGTTTGGAAATTCCAACACCCAGTCCTGCAATAATGCGTCCGTCGGTTCTGAAATATCCTATTTTATGGGCGATCACGCTGGATCACCGTCGGCGGTTCTGTTTGGGTCCCCTGGGACGAACAGGTAGACATCGGTCTGAAAACACTTTGGGTAGCCGCTGCGTATGAAGTGATCATGCAGACGACGGGAAACGACCTCACGTTGAGCCTTCCCGCGTTTAACGAGTGTTCATTCAAAGTTTCGTCTGTGAGCCAACGGATGGTTAATGTGAAAATGGGAGCTGCGTGGTGTTCACGGTCGCCATTTAAAATCTCGTTTCCATTAAATTTTCGGGATTCTATCTAAAAGGCACATTTACGAATGGAAAGGAATGCGACTTCCTACGCCTGCGGCGAATATATTCGTATGACATGGAAATATGTACACCACTCTAACCATTGCACGGTTTACTTAACTCTGACCGTGGCTTTTGTACGAACGAAAACCCCCTGGAAATTGCATCAAGGCTCACAAAACAAGAGCGGTGGTCGTATTACCATGAGTCATCTAAACTTCTCAGGAGCGATCACGGAATCGAAAAAACGAAACATAATTATTATTCTATGTTCCATGACTTCCATTTAAGTACATGGACACCCGTCAGCAAAAATGCCGTTTTAAAATTCTTTTTATAAAGGATTCTTAAATTGGCCTCAGACTTACTACCTCTAAACTCTACTTGTGGGCGTTCCTGGTATGTAGGCTATAAGATAGTAAGTTGAATTCACCAGCTGCCGTCATCATGCAAAATAACACCAACAAACTCCTTACTCCTTTAGGCGTTTTTAAGAAATTTCTTACATTGAAAGGTTTTATGGGTGCAATTCCCGAAAACTATATTTTTGGCAGTCGAGCAAGAACACTTCGTTCCCCAATTTATTGACTGATATTTCGAATCTACCATTCAACACAGTGAACTTTACCGTTGCCAACAACTACACGTTAATGGGGCAAAAGAAATGTTATCTCGATGCATAGAAAACGGATACTGACATTCCCGAGTGCTTCGTCTTTTTTAAACTCATTTTTCATTAAATAACCTTTAAACGCGCCATCTTGTGAAATCCTTAGTCATTGCAACAATATATGTGTGCTTACAAATGGTGCAGTCATTCCACAACTTATGTCCAACCAGAATTCTCATCAACTTTTCTCTGATCAGACGTTATATCCACGCTCACTTAAGTGGACTGCCCTAAGCAATCAAACTGTCAATCACGGCCCACCGAGTCGAGTTTGGCGCATGCTCTGGCAATAACTGAGGTCCACCAAAGCTCAATTCGATTTTTTCTGTCGTCGCAGTACGTGGAGCATGTGGAACAGTCTGGTCGTGAGATACCAAATAACTGAAAAGTTCAAATCTCAAGCAGACACCGAAGCATGCGACACAATCTGCGATGTGGTAGAAAACTGCGCACTGGGATAGTTAGGCACTGGCAATAACTGATGTCCAATGTGACGAAATATAATAGTTTTTCAACGCCCCTAACCACTGAGCCACAAATTCGTTGCTTTTCTCGTATGCGACAGGGTATATTAGCACTGGTAGAGGGAAACGCACGCCTCGACATTCAGACAAGTAACAGGTACCTGCCATGTTGCCAACAAGCACATCTCTGTGTTGTTCGACCATTCGCGACTGATAATGACTTTTGCTTACATTGCGGGCTTGTGTTTAGTTCGAAAATTGAGAAAGCTACTGAAATGTGACAAAGTTTTAACCTGTATGCGCTCTCAAGGAATGACCAACATCTACAAAGGGTCATTTGAATTACAGAAAAAGTAATAACTGCTCCGTGAACATTGGTAACCCCAAATGGTAATTATACGCCACTGCAAACCAATGATAATAGTGATATGTACTCCGCACACCCGCGTTACAAACATCACTGATGGCCTATGTCATTCCTATGTTACCCAGATGATCATAGCATGTCGACCACGTCATGCGGCTTTCGAGCGAACGATGAGTTTTACTAGATTCTGACTTAGTCTAAATTCGTATGAGCGTCTTATCATCTGTGTCTCTTCTTTCAAAAATAACTAGGGGCAAGTTAGTGTTTTGTTAGGAAATTGAGGAAGCGACTGAAAAGTGGCAGGTTTTCAACCTGCACGCGCACTTAATGAAGGTTCACCTGACCAACATGTAAAAATGTTCATTTGAATTTCTAAAAAAAATAGTGATTAGGACAAATATACACGTATTGTTTTCGCCACATGCGAAATACGCGCTCGGATGAAAAGTGACCCCTTTGTTGAAAAGAGAGCAATCACATTTCCAGATAAATTGACTGACACGCAGGGACCACTGCGTTCCAATACAATCTCCTTTGTGGCCATTCAGTCATCTAGGCTGTTTGGCCGCTGTATGGGGTCGTTCTTCTATATGAATCCTTTTGCCTTAGGTATTTGGAAGAATGTTGCTTTCTGAACAGTATAATTCACTCAAATATTGTGCGCTACATTCCCAGTCAGAAACAGTGTCGTGAGAGCAGTAAAGTATCTTGACCGCATTCACAGTGTGCCTTCGGCCATTTATTCAGAACCCGTTTTTCAAATGTACATTGAATGTCGGCCGCGAACTAGCAACACCCCCCCCCACTCAAGCCGTGACATTTTATCATTCCAGTGGGCATTCCTTACAGTTTTTGCATTTATCGCTCATTGTCTTTCCTTAGACAGGGTGCCAGAATGAAGAAATGGTTTGTTTATCGTGTATTAAGGCTTCTCGTAGTGGGAGCATTTCTTTGGACGTTGGCACTTATGCGTTTTGAAGTTGCAAAAATTCCCATGGAGCAATTCAGAAGAGTGTTTTGTCGAGTTCACGCGTGCTTTCGACAAATTCTCATCGGGTCTTTACATTTATAGGAGAACAAAGTACAGACTGAAAATGTGAGTGATAAGTGCAATCGATTATGGTTCGTCCCTCTCATACAAACTGGGTATGTAAATAAACTGGGGATAGGGGAGAGTTTGAGCTTGAGCCCTGTCATAAGGGGGGAGGGAAGGAGGTGGGGGGGGCGCGATTAGCACAAATATCCCCGAGATACGCATTCGGATGAAAAGCGACCCCTTTGCTGAAAGAGAGCAATCGCATGTTCAGATAAATTATCTGAGACGCAGGGACCGCTGCGTTCCAATACAATCTCCTCGGCGCCCATTTAGCCATCTAGACTGTTTGGTCGCTATAAGGGGTATTTGGAAGAAAGTTGCTTTCTGAACAGTATAGTTTACTAAAATATTTTTCTAGATCAGTCAGTTTAAGAGAACGACACGTGTGCGCTACATTCCCATTAGAAACAATGTCGTGAGAGCAATTAATTACCTTGACTGCATTCACAGTTCGCTTGTGGGCATTTATTGAGGACACATGCTTAAAATGTACATTAAACGTCGATTACGAACTAGCAACACCCACCTCCCCCGCCCACAATTCGTGACATGCCCGTTCATAGGACATCGCGTCTCTTAATTCGCTTATGTTGCCTATAAAGGTTACGATATGACTCAATTCCACTACCACATTTTACGAACATCATGTGGTTCCCCTCTTAATAACATATGGAAATGAACGCATTGCTGTACGCGGAAAATGCATAGCTTGTGGAGCCCTGATTTCAAGTGAAACGGCAGGTCGGGGCCAAATGTATTTAATAATTACAATATATTTCTCTAAATCAGAAGACGTAATTTTCTTAAACATGAGTAAAAAATAAATAAATAAACATCTTTATCCTTATTGAGAACCCGCGCTTTAAATGTACACTTAAAGTCGACCACGAACAACAACAACAGCAACAACCCTCTCCCCCCCAAAAACCGTGACACTTGCAAGTAATTTTATCATTCCAGTGGACATTTCTTAGAGTTTTTCCATTTATCGCTCATTGTTTTCCCTTAGACAGGGTGCCAAAACGAAGGCATGGCCTGCTTATCGTATATCAATCGTTTTTATAATGGGAGCATTTCTATGGAAGTTGGCATTTATGCTTTTTGAAGCCGCAGGAATTCCCTTGTAGCAATTGTAGCAATGTATCCCCTTGTCGTAGGTATTTGGAAGAAAGTTGCCTTCTGAACAGTATAGTTTACTTAAATATTTTTTCTTAATCAGTCAGTTCAAGATAAGGACACACGTGCGCTACATTTCCACTCAGAAAAAATGTCGTGAGAGCAATTAATTATCTTAACCGCATTCACAGTGTGCCCTCGGCTATTTATTGAGAGCCCGTGCTTCAAATGTACATTGAACGTCGACCGCTTACTTGCAACACTCCCCTCCCCCAAGCTGTGGAAAATATATTTTAAATCACAAGACGTAATTTTCTTCAAAATGAGTAAAGGAATAAATAAATACTTTTATCTTTTTTTGAGAACCCGTGCATCAAATTTACACCGAACGTCTACTACGAACTAGCAACACCCCCCCCTCCAGGCTGTGACATTTCAAGTGGGCATTCCTTAGAGTGTTTGAATTTGTTGCTCATTGTCATCCCTTAGGCAGGGTGCCAGAACGAAGGCATGATTTTCTTATCGTATATGAAGCGTTTTCATAATGGGAACATTTATTTGGCAGTTGGCACTTATGCTTTTTAAAATTGCAAATATTCCCATTGAGCAGTTTAGAAGAGTATTTGGCGAGCTCACGCGTGCTTACAAGGAATTCTCATTAAGCCTTTACATTTATATGGTAACGAGGTACAGACTGAAAATGTGAGTGATAAGTGCACTCGATTATGGTTCGTCCTTTCATACAAACCTGGTACGTGAATAGACTGAGGGAGATGGGTGGAGGGCTAGGTTGAGCCGTGTCACAAGGGAGGGGAGAGGGAAGGAGGTGGGGGACGCGGAGACCTTATGCGCTTACTTTAATTATGATCAAGGAGAGGACATACACCGTGACTTTCCAGGTGTTAACGGCGCATGCACTGTGGAAGGAAACACGCAGGGCCTTATAATCTGGAACGTTCGAATCGCCGATAACAATGACTTGCGTGTTGCGGTTGTCAGCCAGTTTTACTTGAAACAGTTCGTTACTTGTTCCAAAATATCCCGTAAGCAGAACGGCATTCTTCCCCTTGAAAACTGGGCTAACTGTTTAACCAATAGAATAAGAAGAAATTTTGACTGAAATCGACACGAATACTACTTACACGCTGACTCATAATATTAGCCGTAAAAATAGAAATTTAACTGCTTACCTGAATTAAGTTACAATTTGCAGCGATCGTATTATATGTGAAAAACATTGCAATATGCACAGCCAAAAGTGTAGAGATTCAGAGCCAATACGTTTCGTTTAAAAGAACACATGAATGATAAAACTTTCTTATTCCGCACGCAAATCCTTTCTGAAACCGAATTGTTACAATTTACAAATGTTCGGGTTGATTGTCCTCGCAAAGTATGAAGTTTATCATTTGCCAACGATAATATACCCATTTGAGTGGTTTTATGTGAACACAACGTACATTCTTTATAATCTGTCTTTAACGCTTCATCTTCGCGGAATACCAAAGTAGACTGGGCAACCGATGTTACAGTAGATGTGCTAACTCATAAAAATTTCAACCAAATTTCGAAATGCGTTCTCGTTTCGAAAAGATAAATTAAGTAGTGTTCTAAAACTAATCATCATGCAGCATAAATATATAATGATCCAGTTACCTCAGGGTGTCGGCGTTTGAAAGAACTTATTTTCGGCTGCATGCAAGATCTATACTCTGCAAAAAATGACTACGTATGTAGTATGCAATATTCTCGATGATTTTCGATGCCCTTGAAAATTCAATTATAGTTCATGGAAAGCATGCATTAAAATATTCATTCTTTTACTTATTCGATAACAAATCACGTTCTTTTCCAATTTCGTACTCAAAAAGAGCATAATTCGGTTTTAAAACGATTTAATTGTGAGATTTTTAATACCGTTAAATGTTTGTTCATTAAACATCATGCATCTGCATTTACGAATATGGCTTGTAAAGTTAACAATATTGCTCAAATCTACTGCTAATTTTATGAACCTCATATGGTCTCCTCTTATCACCGTAGAGCAATGCATGGTTTTCCGTACACGAAAAGTAACCAACTTGTCGTATTGAAACCCTGAATGCAAATGTAACAGCAAGTCGGGTTCAAAATTATTCGGGAATTAGAAAAGTTTAAAAAAACCGAATTATACTCTTCTTTTGAGTATAAAATTAGAAAAAGACGTGATTTTTTACCGAATAAGTAAAAGAATGAATACTTTTATGCATGCTTTACATGAAGTATAATTAAATTTTCAAGGCCATCGAAAATCCATGAGAAAATTGCACGCTACGTCTGTAGTCATTTTCTGCATAGTATTGATCTTGCGTGCAACCGAAAATATATTCTTTCGAAAGCCGACACCCTGAGGTAACTGGATCACTAAAGATTTATGCATCATCTTGATTAGTTTTACAACACTGCTTAATTTATCTTTTGGAAACGAAACGCATTTCGAAATTTTGGTTGACATTTAATGAGTTAGCACATCTACAGTACTAACAACACATACGCAGATATAAATTTTGATCTGCGTATTATGCGAGCATGAATACTTATGGTGTAACATAGTCTGACATCCAATCAGAATTTGAGGCACAATGCATAAATAAGGTTGTGTTTTGAATTAAGCATATCTGCAGGCATGTGGATAAAAGGCGACTTACGGTAGAGAACCATTGAACTGCTTTTGCCCGACGGCTGTCCCTTCTCTTCTCGCATTTGTATATTTCCACTCACGGTTGTTTTCTAAACAGTCAGAAATGTTTAAAATAACCAACAGTCCGCGTATATGTATGTATTTCGTGTTCAAATTAGTAAGCATACCTGCACTTCCTCATCATATAAAAGGACTGTATAAGAATTTGTTTTCGGGTCCACTTCAAGCACTTGAGTCGGCAGACCTGTGTGTAAATTTCGAATTATTAGCCTCTACAAGTTTCACTGTCGTAGTGCTGAGTGTAGAAAAAGTTATGCCAAATCGCTTTTTTCGCAAATTGCGGAATATCTCCACATAATGACTAACAATAAGGACTTTGAAAATGAAAAGGACAAAAGATGTGTGACATTTGCCGCCGCTTAAAATGAGTGATTCTCCAAACAACGCCAAAATCACATCATTTCCGACAAATGACTCGTAATGTGCTGCCCATGATGCTAGCAACAGCAAAATGAACTGCAGAAATTTATATTTTATAGATTGTGTTTGACTGTGAACCGCTGGATAGTTGTATCATTTAGGGAAACCGAGAGTGCCCTAAATGAAAATGGTTGACGGATGTGACGTACCTGAGATCTGCTCTGGTACCCAACATATAAATGAAAACCAGATTTTTGGGATCTCATTTCCTACTTTTGAAGCATGTTGTTATTTCAAAGGATTCTTCAGTAACTGGGACCCCTTGACACTCATGATCAGTTGTTTAAACAAGAACCACACTTACTCTTTGAAGTTCCATTTCGGTCTCTGACAAGTATTTCAGTTGAAGATTTCTTGCTATCTTTTGGCGTTACTATGATAGCGCCGTTTCCGTGTACCTTATCCGAGTGAAGTTGTGCGTACAGTCCATCTGGATGGGAAAGAAGGAGATTGATGAATGAAATGGGGAATGTTTAAGATAGTCGGAGGCTGTCATAATCGCTTGTTCAAAAAAAGCTAGCTCATTAGCTTGCAACTCACTGCCCAGCAATTCCCAACAGGAAAGCCCTGCTCTGCAGTGATAAGACGGCGAACCCTGTGGGACTGGTACATTATCTTTCATAATCGACTAAAATAAATGCAAGCAGGCTCGGAATTATAACAGTCAACACTGCAGAGGGTGTAGTGAAAATGTTGTAAGCTCACCAATGGTGTCCCTTCAACAGGAATGAGTACTGCATAGCTGGAGTTGAACTTTACATTGACAGTGTGCATTCCACGGGCTAGAAAATAATGTAATCACAATCTTAATCAAGTGCAGTCGCTGAAACGTGACGTATCAGATATGCAAAGCAGAATGCTTGCAGTATTTTACGAACAGACATATTGGGTAGCTTGCTTACCTGGCGGGGGTGAACAAAACGTGCCAAGAACCCCCAGGATAAGCATTGACACGATAACATGACTGAAAGCCCCCTAGCACAAAAAGGAATTAATCAACATACAAATGCCAAGTTACCCCAAGTGCGATCATATCGAAGATTATGCGGGATTCAGTGAAAGTTAGTTAATACTCAGGCTCGCATGAATCACCTCACATTTATACGCGTACGCAGAAAACCAGGTTGGCGCACATTACAAGACAGAACACGGTACATAAGTCAGAGCACATTGAGGTAGTTGAACCAATTGTAGTCAAATGACGTCATGAGCATATTAGCAGGATGCATCAAACCTCTCAAATAACATCACATGCATCTACTTAAAGGTCGAGACAAACCATTGTCTCCTGTTGCAACTGCATAATCCTCAAACACTGATAAACGAGAAAAAGAGGTTAACGCTGTGACGCCTTCGGCATATATGCACAGTTTAGGGCTGTCAAATTGTAATTAGTGACGTTCTTTTTATAAACGAGGGAAAAAGCATAAGAACTTCCTTCTGATAAAAGCATCCCTCGAGTTTAAGCAAATACTTCGTCTATCATTACTTCCGTTATACAAATTAATGAGCGCTGATATGTGCATAAAACCAGTACAAGCTTGACAGGATGTGCCAGTCACAATGGCAAGCATAGTATATTCATTTGGTGAGCAGTCAGGAAACCCCGCAGCAAATGCGAAGTGCACAGCCGTTTGTGCATACAAATCGTCGATTTTTTGCTCAAAATCCGTGGTTTTTTTTCTTTTGTTTAACGAAAATAACTGTTTAAGAAGACGAATCAGCACTTTCATCCAATGCGGTTAAAACATTGCTAATATGAGTAAGCTGAACATAGTAAAGTCTACTGTACAGAAAGCATACAACTGGAGGTGTTAACCTAATAAAAGGGCGCGGTTTTCATGGTAACGCAACATTAAACATCAGGACAGTTCACCCAAGAATAAAAATCATGTGCGGCATCTTAGGAACAGACCCGCATATTCCAGGTAACACAGATTCCTGCCAATGCTTATCATCTCAAAAATGAACTGCGATCCAACAACAGTCTATATCACGCAAATTGTTTGCTCTTCCCATCAGGCGTCAATAATTTCCATGAACGCAATTAACCAGGCATTAACGTAAAATGTCCGCTGC
>CACRXP010000368.1:243282-289458 GCA_902702965.1 Spirometra erinaceieuropaei | reverse complement strand
TTTATTTGTATTTGCAGACGTTGACGCATGTGCAAAAAAACTGCCGGAGCGGTGGAAAATCACCACAGGGTGCAAATCGTTAACGTGCACCGGAAATACGTTGTGAATGGAACGTGTGCATAGACCAATAACGCTCCATTTAGTTTTATTTGCATCCGCAGGCATGAGTCTTCAATGAATTCCTTGATATCTCGAATCGACAGAAGGCTGTGCAGTCTGCGTTGTATCATCTGTGTCTCTCCTTTCAAAAATAACTAGAGTCAAAGTTGTGTTTAGTTTGGAAATTCAGAAAGCCGCTGAAATGTGACAACCTGTGTACCTGAACAACGTGTACAAATGGTCATTTGAATTGCAGAAATAAGTTGCGATTAGCACAAATATACCCGAGATACGCATTTGGATGAAAAGCGACCCCTTTGCTGAAAGGGAGCAATCACATGTTCAGACAAATTGACTGGCACGCAGAGCCCACTGCGTTCCAACACAATCTCCTCCGCGCCCATTCAGCCATCTAGGCCGTTTGGTCGCTATGTGGGGTCTTTCTTCTACATAAATCCATTGCCTTGGCTATTTGAAAAAAGTTTGCCTTCACAGAAGTAAAGTTTACTCAAATACTTTTCTAAATCAGTCAGTTTAGGAGAAGGACACGTGTGTGCTACATTCTTATTTAGAAACAAGGTTGTGAGAACAGATAGTTTTCTTGACCGAATTTACAAAGTGCCATCGGCCATTTATTGAGAACCTTGCTTCAACTGTACATGGAACGTCGACCACTAACTAGCAACACCCCCCTCGCCCCCAAGATCTGACCTCTACAGGTAATTTTATCATTTCATTCGGCATTCCTTAGAGTGTTTGCATTTATCGCTCATTGTGTTCCTCTAAGTAGGATGCCATAACGAAGGCATGGTTTGCTTTTCGTATATAAAGCAGTTGGCACTACGGCGTTTTGAAGTTGCAAAAATGCCCATGGAGCTGTTTAGAAGAGTAATTGGCGAGCTTAGTCGTGCTTTCGAGGTACAAACTAAAAATGTGAGTGATTATTGCAATCGATTATGGTTCGTCCCTTCATACAAACGGAGTATGTCAATAGAGTGCAGTGGGAGAGTGGCGAGTGTTAGGTTCGGCCGTGTCACGAGGGGGTAAGAGGTGGGGCACGTGGAGACCTTACGCGTTTGCCTTAATTACGATCAAGGAGAGGACATACACCATGACATTCCAGGTGTTAACGGCGCATGCATTGATGAACGAAACACGTAAGGCCATATGATCTGGAGAGTTCGGATCCGAGATTAGAAGGATTTGCATTGTGCCGTTCCCTGCTAGCTTTCCTTTAATCTCTTCGCCATCAGCTCCAATATATCCCGTAAGCAGAACGGCACACTTTCCTTCGTAAAATGAGCTACCTGTTTGATCAAAAGAATAAAAATAAATTTTGATTGAAGTCGACGCGAATACTACTTAAAGTTCGACTCATATTATAAGCCGTAAACATGGAAATTTAACTGCTCATCTGAATTAACTAACAATTTGCAGCGATCGTATTATGTGTGAAAAAACATCACAATATGCACAACCAAAAGTGTAGAGGTCCAGAGCCAACAGTTACGGTTTATAAGGATACATGAATTAAAATACCACCTTATTCCGCATTTAAATCCGTTTTGAAACCGAATTGTTGCCTTTTACAAGTGCTCAGGTTGATTATTCTGGCAGAGTATGAAGGCCTTTATTTGCCGACGATAATGCACTTACTTGAGTAGTTTTATGTTAACAAAAATTATTGTCAAGCGTTTTATTTTTATGGAGTACCAAAGTGGACTGTACAACTCATTTTAAAAACATTTCTTCGTCAGTTGGAAATTTTGATCTGCGAATTATATGAACATTGATATTCATGGCGTATCATAGCCTGACTTCCAATCAGTATTTGAGGCACACTGCATAAACTAGGTTGTGTTTTGACTTAAGCATCTCTGCAGGCATATGGTTAAAAGGCGACTTACGGTAGGGAACCGTTAACCAACGTACACCGGACGGCCCTCCTATCTTATCTATTATTTGTATATTTCCATTCACGTTTGTGTTCTAAAAAGTTAGAAATGTTTAAAATAACCAACAGAGCGCATACATGTATGCATTTTGTGTTTAAATTGATAAGCATACCTGCACTTCCTCCTCATATAAAAGGACTGTAATAGAATTTGTTTTCGGATCCAGTTCGAGCACTTCAGTTTGACCAACCCCTTTAGGCCGCGGCTGACCTGCGTGTAAATTTCAAATTATTAGCCTCTACACGTTTCGCTGCAGTAGTGTTGTATTTGAAAAAAATTCCAAACCGCTTTTTCCGAAAATTGGGGGATATCTCTACTTAATTACTAACAGAAAGGACTTTGTAAGGGACAACTTTAAGAATAATATGTGTGACATTTGCTGCGGTGTAAAATACGTGATTCATTTCCGACAAATTTTCGTAATGTGCTGCCTTCGTTGCTAAAAAGAGCAAACTGGACTGCACAAACTAATATTTTATAGATTTATTTGTCGGTGAACCGCTGAATATTGGAATCCCGGACGAATGTGGCGCTCCTGAGATCTGTTCTGATACCCAACATATAAATGAAAACCAGATTTTGGGATCTAATTTTCTACTATAAAAGCATGTTGCTATTTCAAAGGATTTTTCAATAGCTGGGATCACTTGAAACTCAGGAACAGTTGATCTAAACAACAACTTGTCTTACCGCGTGAAGTTCCATTTATGTCTTTGACAAGTACTTCAGTTGAGGATTTCTTGCTATCACTTGGCGTTAAAATGATAGTGCCGTTTCCGGATACCTTATCTGATTGAAGTTGTGCAAACAATCTATCTGGATGGGAAAAAAGGAGAATGATAAGATAAATTGGGAAATTTTTATAAAACTGAATTATAAGACAATCTGAGACTGTCATAATTGCTTGTTCAGAAAAAAGCAAACACAATAGGTGGCAACTCACCGCTTAGCAATTCCCAACATGGATGTCCTTCTATGCAGTGATTAGACGGCGAACCCTGTCGGATTGATACATTATCTTTCGTAAACGACTAAAAAAGATGCGAACGGGCTCGGTATTATAACAGCCAACACTGCAGAGAAAGTATTGAAAATGATTCAAGCTCACCAACGGTGTCCCTTCAACAGCAACGAGTACTGTATAGCTTGAGTTAGATTTTACATTGACCATGCGCATTGCGCGGGCTAGAAAATTAATTAAACCCTTGGTAAAGTGCACTCGCTGAAAAAAGCCATATCATATATGCAAAACCAAACGGTTACAGCATTTTACAATCAGACATATGGCGTACCTTGTTTACCTAGCGCGGATGAAAAAGACGTGCCAAGAACCCCCACGATAAGCATGGACACGAAAACATGGCTGTAAGCCCCCTAACACAACGAGCAATTAATCAACATACAAAGTTACTCCAAGTGCGATCATATCGAAGACGATGCGGGATTCAATGTAAGGTACTTAGTTCTCAAGCTCGCATAAATCCCCTTGCATTTATAGGCGCACACAGGACATCAGATTGGCACACATTGCAAGACATAACACCGTACTTTATCCACAGCACATTGAGGTAGTTGAACCAACTGTAACCAAATGACGTCGTGGGCTTATTAGGAGGATGCATCAATCCTCCCAAATAACGTCGCATTTATCTTTTTCAAGGTCGAGGCAAACAGTTGGTTTTAATGCAAATGCGTAATCCTCAAACCCTGAAAAAGAGTTTGAGGCTGTAACGGCTTTGGCATCTATGCACAATTCAGGGCTCTCAAAGTTTCAATGGGAACCGTGTGAATTAAAATTTTTAAAGTGTACTTAGTAACGTTATTTTTATAAACAAGGGAGAAAGCATAAAAGCTTCCTTCTGATAAAAGCCCTCCTCTTGTTTAAGCAAATGCTTCCGTCTATCATTACGTTCGTTATACAGATAATGTGGTGTTGATATGTGCAAAAAACCAGTGCAAGCTTGACAGGATTTGTCAGTCACAATCGCAAGCAGAGTATAGTCATTGTGTAGCAGTCACGAAACTTTGCAGCAACTGCGAAGTGCACAATTGTTTGTTCTATTTCACAAGAACAAGACATTGTCCATATTTTGCTCCAAATTCAAGGTTTTCTCCATTGTGTCCAGCGAAAATAACTGTTTAAGAAGATGAACCAGCATTTTCGTCCTATGCGGTTAAAACTTTGTTAATATAATTAAGATGAACAGAGTAAAGTCCATTGTATAAATAGCATACGACCGGAGGCGTTAACCCTTAGATAAGAGCGCGGTTTTCATGCTAACGCAAAATTAAACAGTAGGACAGCCCTGCGAAGAGTGGAAGTCATGTATGTCATCTTAGGAACAGACCGGCATATTCCAGGTAATAAAGTTTCTGTCAAAGCTTATCCTCTCAAAACTAAACTGTAATCTTATTTAACAATCTTTATCCACCAACTTTGTTGCTCATTCCGTCAGGCATGATTACTTCTCAGCAATTTTCATTAGCGCAAAATGTCCGCTGCTCGCAGGTTTTCCTTCAGCTAACACTGTCCGACAATAATCTGCCGTTTCGGATTCCCTTCTAACACATTACCCGCAATTACCACACGTCTTGCCACTGAAATATGCATCCTTTTTCGACGCAGATATTGGTATAGCAGGCGTCGAAGTCAGTGCGGAAAATGATGACTGAGCGAGCTTCTGAGGCGGGATGACGAGTGTTTTTGCGAACAGGTAATCCAGTTTGTCCGACTTCGCGAAACCTGATGCGCTGGCTTTACGAATACAACTCCCCAACTGGGCCAATGAAAAATGGGCCCTGGAATCACAAGTTTATTGCGGCGCAAACACTGTTGGGGGGAGAAGTCCTAACCGACTCGTTCGCAGGTCGCGACCACCGGTTGTCCTATCTGGCCATCCACACGGCGTGCGTGCGTTGATATCGCGCTAGCCACTTAGATGAGTCAGAAGTCCACTCGACACGCTAACACGTCAAGGACAGGATCTCATTGGCTCAATTAAAGGCCGGCCGTGGACATTTCTGAATGTACATTTTATCGGCAGATTTTGGCGAGGTTCGGTCCTGCAGCCCCACCTGAGCGATACCAGATAGTATGCTTTCTAAGACATTTTAGTAGATGCGATTACATGCATGACGTATTTACATCTTTCCGATCTTTTTCTCTAGCGAAGGACTGTTCCACGGGGGAGGAGTGCCCATACGCCGAACTCAGTTTCTCTGCCGCTAATTAATTAATCTTCTCGAAACGAAACCGAATTTCGAAATTTCGGCTGACATTTCGTGAATAAGCCCACCTACTGTAATCATCTGCAGTTACTGTGGAGAATTCGGTGTTCAAGAACTTAACCTGTTCCCGAATAATTTTGAACCCTACCTGCCGTTACATTTGCATTCAAGGTTTCAAAACTACAAGCCGTATATCTTCTGTGTATGGCAGACTATTCATATCTATGCGCTATTTAGAGAAGACCATGTGGCTTTGATAAAATTTAGCAATGAATTTAGGCCATATTTTTAATTTTGCAAACCAAATTAATAAAGACATAGACATGACGTTTTACTAATGGTCATTTCACTGTGTTAAAAAATCGCACAATGAGAAACTTTTTTCAACCAAATTATACTCTTCTTTTGGGTATGAAATTGAATAAGGACGTCATTTTCCACCGAATGAGCGAAAGAGTGAATATCTTTATGCATGTTTTCCACGAAATATTATAGAGGTTTTATGGGCATCGACACACATTTAGAAACCTGCATGCTACATATGTAGACATTTTTTGCAGAGTATATTTCTTGCATGTAATCGGAGATAAGTTCATTCGCAACCCTACACCCTGAGGTAACTGGATTATTATAGAATTATGCTGCATGATGATTAGTTTTACAATTCTGTTTTATTACTCTTTTTGAAACGGCAACGCATTTCGAAATTTCGGCCGATATTTCATGAGTTTGCTCACCTATTGTAAACATTTTGCATTTCAAGTGATTTACTTTTCTGCATGGACCGGGTTCGTGCGGTCTGCAAGCCACACATTTTGCGCTTGCAAATGTTCGTCACACGTCGTCATGCCGCCAGCTGAGAATCGTTTCACGTTCAGTCTAGACCCTCACTATTTGTTGTGAACGGCTTAGCACCCTGCTATCGAGTACAGCCATCAATAAACAACAGACTTCTCCCCCAAAATCGCACCAGTTACGTGCATAACGTGATAGCACCCACAGTGTTGCCGGCAGTCGCGTAGATAAGTTTCCGACTAGTGACATCACACGCTATTAACTGTTCAAGCACAAGTAACTTGAAAATTAACCTACCTGCCAGCCGTCACACACAGTATCTAGTCATTTGGAGGAATTTGCAATATGTCAAGCTATATAAAATTTAAATAAAGCTGATAAAGATCTTTCTCCAGAGATCGTGTCTCCTTCCTTGCGTTTTAAAATTCAAAAAAAACTCAAATCTGCAGGGGATTGTTTCGACTTCTGTTCGTTTTTTTCTGAGACAGTGAACCCTTACCCCATAAGTTGGACATAGCGGGGCCCACGGGTAATGGAGAGTAGACACATTGAATGATTATATGGCTTTTTGTGTCACAAGTGCCCCGCGATGGCCATCTCTAAACACGGTGTGCTTCCTGGCTGGATGCACGTACTCACACTTACGTGGACCACCCTACGCAATCAAACTGTCAATCACGGCCCACCAAGTCGAGTTTGGCGCATGCTCTGGCAATAACTGAAATCCAAAAGAGATTTATTTAATTTTATCTGTCGTCACAGTTAGTAGAGTATGTGGAACAGTCTGGTCGTGAGATACAAAATAACTGAAAAGTTCAAATCTCAGGCAGGCATCGAAGCATGTGACACAGTCTGCGATGTGGTGGAAAACTACGTGCTGGGATAGTAGAGCACTGGCAATAACTGAAGTCCATTGTGACTAAATAGTTATCCTCTTATTGTGATGAATAATCAGTGGCAGATAATGAAGCTGCCCAGCGGATGGACAGCTATCTTGCAAGCAGTAGGCCTACAACTCGTCTACTGCGACAAAAGACCGTGAATGAAAGGTCAGATGCCTGTCATGTGACTTTCTCTTGTCCGCAGTAATTTTCTCGTCGACTGGAATAGCCAGACATTAAATATCAGAAGACAGGGCAATTTACTCAGTTTCATCTGACTTAACGGAGCCGATTTAAGCAAACCATGCAGTGGTTAGGATGGGCTATGTAGTTCAGTGTCATGCTGATATATTCCTCGCAGGCGAAGGAAGTCGCATTCCTTTCCTTTCTTAAATGTGCCTTTTCGATATAATCCCAAGAATTAAATTGGATCGAGATTTTAAATGGTGACCATGAGCACCGCGCGGCTTCCCCTACTTTCACATTAACTATCCCTTGGCTCGCATACGAAACTGTGAAAGAACACACGTTAAACCCCCCATGTCTTTGACCATTGTGCGTTATTATGCTCAACGCTCTACCAATGGGCCACAATCCGTTGTTTAGTAGGTTGTGTTTGGGAATGCATAGTGCGCTGGGTCTACGGGGCCCTCGCGGGGCACTTGCGACACAAAATGCCATATCACCATTTAATGTGCATACTCTCCATCACCTGTGTGGTCCCCGGTAGGAAAAACTTAAGGGTTGGCGTTCTCTGTCTCAGAAAAAACGAGCAGATGTCGAAACGTCTCCCTGCAGATTTGAGTTGCCTTTAATTTTATGAATCATATTAACAAATGCTAACCGCATTGGACGAAAGTGCTGATTTATCTACTTAAACAATTATTTTCATTGGACACAAGGAAGAAAACCTTGGATTTGAGGCAAAAAATCGACCATTTTTGTACTTATAAAATAGAACAAATGGCTGTGCACATCGCAGTTGCTGCGGGATTTCCTAGCGGTGGCGTTTCCACACATAGTTCTTCTGCACCATTAATTTGTGGTCGTTGATACCGGTAAAGTTCACTGTGTTAGGGGGTTAAATTCGCAATTTCAGTAAATAAATTACGGTACGAAGTGTTCTTACTCAACAGCCTAAAATACGGTTTCCGTTAATTGTACATATAAAAAATTTCATTGTAAGAAAATTTTAGAAAACGTCTAAAGGAGTAAGAAGATTGTTGGTGTTAGTTTTCATGCCGACGGCAGCTGGTAAATTCAACTAGCAATCTTATTGCCTACATCCTGGGAACGCGCACAAATAATGTAGTAATGAAGTACGTATGTGGCCAACATAGGAACCTCGTAGGCCCTCGTAGGTAGTTTCACAGCACTTGCGACTTGCATTCTCTTCATCATTCGTGGTACATGCTAGGACCAACTTAAGGGGTTGGCGTTCATTGTCTCAGAAAAAAACGAGCAGAAGTCGAAACATCTCCCTGCAGGTTCGAGTTACTTTGAATTTTTTGACGTGAAGAAGGAGACACGATAGCTAGAGCACGAGCTTTATTAGCTTTATTTAACTTCTATCTAGTCCGACATCTTGCAAATTGCTGCATATGACGGCTAGCAGTTAGCTTAATTTTCAAGTTACTTGTGCTTGGTCAGTTAACAGCGTGTGTTGTCCTTATTAGGCAACGCCATGGGTGCTAGCACGTTCTGCAAGCAACTAGTACCATCTCAGAAGGCGAAGTCTAATTCTGTTGTTTATTAGTGGCTGTGCTCGATAGCAGGATGTTAAGCCTTTTTCAAAGAATAGTGGGGTCTCGTGTGAACATGAAACGATTCTCAGCAAGTGACATGACGACGTGTGACGAACGTTTGCAGAATACTGACAAATCCACGCAAACGGCAGAAAAATGTGTGGTAGTCTGAAGGATGGCTTGCAGACTGCGTGAACCCGGTCGTTTAATTTTATCTGTCGTCGCAGTTAGTAGAGCATGTGGAACAGTCTGGTTGTGAGATGGAAAATAACTGAAAAGTGCAAATCTCAGGCAGACACCGAAGCATGTGACGCAGTCTGCGATGTGGTGGAAAACTACGTACTGGGATAGTAGAGCACTGGCAATAACTGAAGTCCATTGTGACTAAATAGTTCTCCAGTTATTGTGACGAATAATCAATGGCAGATAATGAAGCTGCCCAGCGGATGGACAGCTATCTTGCAAGCAGTAGGGCTACAACTCATCAAATGGGACAAAAGGCCGTGAACAAAAGGTCCTATGTCTGTCATATGACGGTTTCTTGTCCGCAGTAATTTTCTGGTGGCCTGGAATAGCCAGACACCAAATATCTGGAGACAGGACAATATGATCAATATCATCTGCAAAATTAACCAATTTTATCCAAACGACAGTTAGTATTCATACTCGCCGGCAAACCGCCCAGAATGATTCATCAAACAATAAGAATGTAGTCAATGAATACGAAGAGGTGAGTTCCGGAGTGTATTGCCGTCATCAGCCAGTCATACCCAACCCCGATCATTTTCCTCGATGACCTAGGAATCCGAACTCGAATTTCAAGTGTGTACATTCGGGGTTGGGTATGACTGGCTGATGACGACTAACAGGTCAGAAATAGCCATTTGGGCCTCCCCCGTTTCTGTTGTCTCCCCCTAATTTGTCTATAGCTCTAATGGCTATGCCAATGTCTGCGAAGGTTTTAATTTGTGTCCCAAGACACATCGGGAGAGCACGTTCTGTTAGCAGGTATATCCAACGTCGGACTGTGGAACATCTGGGGCTCGACCCCGTGACTTGTTGGTTCGAAGTCCAACGCTTCTAACCACTGAGCCACAAACTCGTTGACCTGTCGTATGCGACAGCGTATACTACCAGTGGTCGAGGGAAAGGCACCTCTCGACATTCAGATAGGCAACAGGTACCTGCCATGTTGCCAACAAGCACATCTCTGTGTCTCGCAGCCATTTGCAATTGGCAATGACTTTTGCTTACATTGCAGGCATGTTTTAAAGGATGGGAAAAACACGAGCTCATTTGACCCTCGCGAGCAACGACATTCCCTTTCCGTGCCTACAAAGGCGAGTTTGGAAACGGTGTGCAAACGCCACCACTAGCACAAGACAAAGGGGTTCGGATGAGTTGAAGGCGCTTAAAACTGGCAAACGGTTCTTTCGTATACTATTTTAAGCATTTAAATTCGTGCCCGTGTTCACCGACAAGGATGAAGAGCGTCAGCTAGGTTAGCACGTCTATCGAATAAGTCCTCATCCGAAGCCCAGAAATGCAATCAATCCTTAGCGGCTGCAAAGCGTACCCTATGGTCCGTTTTGAATTCATGAACAACCGTTTGTTATAATTCGTTCTCCCCTCACATGGCCTGTTTACGTTCAAGTACGCGTAATTCGGGCATACGTTCAGTTGGCCTGGTATAATTCCGATATAATTACAGGGGCAGTTTAAGCCCGAAATGCAATATTTTATAACCCACTGCTTACTGGTATTCAGTTAACCCTTGAATATGCCGATTTGCTGCGCACGGTAGCTTTGAGCCGTTGGGAAATTCCAACACCTAGTCTTGCAATTATGCGTCTGTCGGTCCTGCTTTATGGCAGAGCACGCCGGATCGCCGTCGGCGGTTCTGTTTGGGTCTGTTGGGACGAACACGTAGACAGCGGTCTGAATCCACTTCGGATAACCGCTGCGTATGAAGTGATCGCGTAGACGGCGGTAGACCACTTCACGTTGAGTCTAAACCCGTTTAACGAGTGTTTTTCTCTTGTGCGCCAAATAAGGTATGGAGTTAAGCTTATTAATTCAGTAGATCCGTATGCAACCTCCTTTACGTTGGATATTGCTCGAAAATGAGTTAAGTTTCGTACAACCGCAATCCGCGTAGGAGAAAAATATATGGGCGGACGACCTCAGGTTGAGTCTAAACCCATTTAACGAGTGTTCTTTCACAGTTTCTTATGCGAGCCAACGAATATTTAGTGTGAAACAGAGGATGTCGCGCGGTGTTCATGGTCGCCATTTGAAATCTCGTTTCCATTTAATTCTCTGTGATATTTACCGTTTCCAACGACTACACATTAATGGGGTAGAAGAGATGTTGTCTCGATGCATACAAAACGGATACTGACAGTCCCGATTGTTTCGTCTTTTTTAAACTCAGTTTTCATTAAATAACCTTTAAACGCGCCATCTTGTGAAATCCTTAGTCATTGTGACAATATATTTGTGCTTACAAATGGTGCAGTCATTCCACAACTTATGTCCAACCATGTCTTCTCATAAATTACTCTCTGATCAGACGTTATATTAGTAAATCGTGTGCGTCACGAAGGGTTTGAAGTTAAGCTTATACATTCAGAATATCTGTAAACAACCTCCTTTACGTTGGATATTGAAAGGATTGCTTGAAAATGAGTAAAGTTTCGTACGACCGCAATCCGCAAAAGAAAGAAATATACGAGCATCTTTTTGTCTATTATATTGCGGAATGTGGAGTTGCAGTCAACGCATCAGTTTAGTTTGCAATTTATTCGCGTAAATGAAAGAAACTGCCAATCGGACGAGTGTTGCAATACCCTAGCCGAGTAGGCGGTTGGCGACTGCAATCAACGATGTCGTATGTCTCCACTTCAATGAATGACATTCAGAGACCCTTAGCTTCCAGGTGCGCACATCCTGCGAACAGATATTCAGGGCGCCGCTTATTTCGATGCCCTTCAGCTAATCGCGACTGGCAAAGAATTTTACGGACTGTACGGATGTATGTCAAATGCTGCTATTCAGCCCACAGCAGATATAACTTAATTTGCATCGTTATTAGACGTACTTATATTTGGAACAGACGCAACGCTTGCCGCAGAAAACAATGACCGCCAGTACGCTTTTGTTCTAATGACTATTAGGACAGTTTATCTATTTTTTCGCAAAAAATCGTACGCTGGTTTGACTATCGCGAACAACTGGGGTATCTTTGTGTGCCTACAGAGGCGAGTTAGGAGACAGTTAAGGACTATGTGTGGAAACGCCACCACTAGTTTGAAACTACCGTCTCTTCACATGGCGTGCTCCCTAGCTGGGCGCACCTACTCACACTTACGACGACCGTTTCACGCAATGAAACTGTCAATCACCACACACACCGAGTCGAGTTTGGCGCATGCTCTGGCAATAAATGAGGTCCAGTAAGACTCAATTTAATTTTATTTGCATTTGCAGTTATTGGAGCATGTGAAACGGTCTGGTTGTAAGATGGAAAATTACTGAAAAGTCCAAATCTCAGGCAGGCACCGAAGCATGTGACAAAATCTGCGCTGGGATGGATAACTACGCACTGGGATAGTTGAGCACTGTAACCACTGAGCCACTAACTCGTTGCCCTGTCGTATGCGACAGGGTATATTAACACTGGAGACGCATCTCTCGGCATTCACATAAGCAACATGTTCCTGCCATGTTGCCATCTTTGTGCCTCTCAACCATTTGCCACTGACAATTTCCATTATTTACATTGCAGAAATGTGGTAAATGATGTCATTCTCTCTACGGCAGACTTCACTTAAGTAGCATCGTCTGTTGGATATATTTAGAACAAATGCCACAGGACCTGTAGAAAGCAATGTCTTGTCCAAAAAAAGCAGTTCTGCGCAAAAAGCACAAGCCCGTTTGACGTTGGCGAGCAATAAGATCCACTTAAGGAGAAGATGAAAGCACGATTACTGGGACAGTATATTTGTTTGTCTGAGCTTTCGAACTCGAAATGGAGTTCATCATCAGAGACTACTTGATTGCAACAGATTCTGAACATTTATATTGTTCGTCCTTGAGGGGGAGGGGGAGTACGTCCGTGGCTAGGTACGGTTTGTGCCGCCTGGTCCACGATGGTCCCCCGGCGTGGTGATGCCGTTTGTACTTTGCGACGGTGTGAGCTGCGCCACCTGTCTGCGTGGGTGGAGCGCGTGATAACACGCAGGCAAGTCGATGTGTCTGCTGATAGAGTTAGTGTCCAGTTCGAGTTCGAAAGCTCAGGCAGATTAATCTACTGCCCCAGTGATCGTGCCTTCGCTTTGGA
Source organism: Spirometra erinaceieuropaei (assembly GCA_902702965.1). NCBI lineage: Eukaryota > Metazoa > Platyhelminthes > Cestoda > Diphyllobothriidea > Diphyllobothriidae > Spirometra > Spirometra erinaceieuropaei. The sequence continues at coordinate 276,413 of CACRXP010000368.1, read as the reverse complement.
TGGGCATATTCTCTTCCATTCGTGAGAGGCAAGTTATGAGACACTTAAGGACTATGTTTGGAAGCACCATCACTAGCTGAAGGTAAGGGCTAAAAAATACCATCTCTTCACGCGGTGTTCTCCCTAGCTGGATTCACGCACGCACACATACGAGGACCACCCTAAGCAATCAAACTGTCCATCACGGCTCACCGAGTCGGGTGTGACGCATACTCTGGCAATAACTGAAATCCAATAGGGATCACGTTAATTTTATATGCATCCGCAGACGATGCAAAAAAACTGACGGTGTGGTGGAAAATCACCTGAGATTTCAACTCACTAACAGGCACCGGAAATCCGTTGTGAATGGAACGCAGACATAGGAGCTCCAACCTCATCTTATCAGTTCTGTGCAGAGTAGCCTCGTCATCTGTTCGCCATGAGGCTATCTCGTCTTCAGTATATTTCTTGAGTTTTCGAATCGTTAGCTAGCACGTAGCAGAAGGCCGTGCCATCTGATTGCTTTTTATCATCTGTGTCTCTCCTTTCAAAAATAACTACAGTCAAAGTCTTATTTAGTTCAGAAATGGATAAAGCTACTCAAGGAAGGTCCACCTGACCAAAATGTGCAAATGACCATTTGAATTGCAGAAAAAAAAATTAGCGATTAGGACAAATATACACGTATTGTTTTGGCACATGCGAAATACGCATTCGGATGAAAAGTGGCCTCTTTGTTGAGAAGAGAGCAATCAAATATTTAGATTAGCGATTAGGACAAATATACACGTATTTTTTTCGACACATGCGAAATACGCGCTCGGATGAGAGCCGACCCCATTGCTGAAAAGAGAGCAATCACATGTTTGGATAAATTGGCTGAGACGCAGGGACCACTGCGTTGCAATACAATCTCCTCGGCGCCCATTCAGCCATCAAGGCTGTTTGGTCGATGTATGGGGGGGCTTTATTTGGAAGAAAGCTGCTTGCTGAACAGTATAGTTTACTCAAATATATTTCTAAGTCAGTGAGTATAAGAGAAAGACACGTGTGGGCTACATTCCCATGTAGAAACAATGTCGTCAGAGCAGTTTATTATCTTGACCACATTTACAGTGTGCCCTCGGCCATTTATTGAGAACCCGTGCTTCAACTGTACATTGAACGTCGAACACCAACTACCAACTAGCCGTGACATTTGCAGGTGGATATTCCTTAGAGTGTTTGCATTGATCGCTAATTGTCTTCCCCTAGGCAGGGTGTCAGAACGAAGACATCGTTTGCTTATCGTATATTAAGCGTTTTCATGATGGGAACATTTCTTTGGAAGTTGGCAGTTATGCGTTTTGAAACTGCGAAAAATCCTATGGAGCTACTCAGAAGAGAATTTGGCAAGCTTACGCGTATTTTCGATAAATTCTCATCGGAGTACAAAGTGAACATGTGAGTGATAAGTGCAATAGATTATGGTTCGTCCTTTCATACAAACGGGGTATGTGAATAGAATGGGGGGAGGAGGAGGGCTAGATTGAGCCGTGTCACAAGGGGGGGGGGCAGGGAAGGGGGTGAGGGCGCGGAGACCTTATGCGTTCGCTTTAATTATGATCAAGGCGAGGACATACAGCATAATATTCCAGGTGTTAACGGCGCATGCGCTGCGGAAGGAAACACATAGAGTCCTACGATCTATGGCGTTCGAATCCCCGATAACGACGAATTGCATTGTGGCGTTCTCAGCCAGTTTTACTTGAAACAGTTCGTTATCAGTTCCAATATATCCCGTAAGCAGAACGGCACAATTCCCGTTGCAAATTGGAGTAACTGTTTCACCAAGAGAATAAAAAGAAATTTTAACTGGAATCGACGCGGAGGCTACATTTATTTTGACTCATATTATAGCCTGTAAACCTGACAATTTAACTGCTTATCTGAATTGACTAACAATTTGCAGTGATCGCAGAATATATGAAAAACATCACAATATGTCCAGCAAAAGGTGTGGGGATCCACAGCCAATAATTATGATTTAAAAGTTACATGAATCAAAAAGCCACCGGATTCTTCATGCAAATCCGTTCTGAAACCGAATTGTTACAGTTTACACGTGTTCAGTTTGATTATTCACGCAAAGTATGAAGGTTTTCACTCGCCAACGGTAATTTATCCACTTGAGTGGTCCTCTTTGAATACCACGCGTATTTTTAACTACCTGTCTTTTACGTTTTATTTTTATGGAATAGCGAAGTGGATTGTACAACTGATTTTATTAGCAATTCTTCGCCAGATATAAATTGATATCTGCGTATTAGATGAGCATTAATATTTATGCCGTAACATAGTCTGAATTCCGGTCAGTATTCCAGGCACACTGCATAAATTAGGTTGTGTTTTGACTTAAGCATCTCTGCAGGCATATGGTTAAAAGGCGACTTACGGTAGGGGACCGTTAACCACCGTTTACCGGGCGGCGCTCCAGTCTTATTAATTATCTATACACGGCTCAAACAAAAATGCATCAAGACCACTAGCAATTTACTGAGCCCTTCATTAGTAACTTTAATTAATTGTCTCTCTGGTTTCAAAAATAACTAGAGTCACAGTTGTGTTTAGTTCGGAAATTGAGAAAGCTACCTAAATTTGACTGCTTTCCAACTTGCATGCACCCTCAAGGAAGGCCCACCTGACGAACATGTACAAATGGTCATTTGAATTGCAGAAAAAAATTAGCGATTAGGACAAATATACACGCAGTGCTTTCGACACATGCGAAATACACATTCGGATGAAAAGCGGCCTCTTTGCTGAAAAGAGAGCAATCACATGCTCAGATAAATTTACTGAGACGCAGGGGCCACTGCGTTCCAATACAATCTAGGCTGTTTCGTCGATGTATGGGTGACTTAATTATACATGGATGTCTTTGCCTTAGGTTTTTCGGCCATTTATTCCGAACCCATGCTTTAACCGTACATTGATCTTCTAACACGAACTAGCAACACCCCCCTCCCCCCAAGCTGCGACATTTGCAGATAAAGTCATCATTCCGGTAGGCATTCCTTAGAGTGTTTGCATTTACCGCTCATTGTCTTCCCTTAGGCAGGGTGCCAGAAGGAAGACACGGTTTGCTTATCGTGTATCAAGCGTTCTCGTAGTGGGAGCATTTCTTCGGAAATTGGCACTTAGGCGTTTTGAAGATGCACAAATTTCCATGCAGCAATTCAGAAGAGTATTTGGCGAACTTACGCTTGCTTTCAATGAATTCTCATTAAGCCTTCACATTTATATGGTAACGAGGTACAAACTGAACATGTGAGTGATAGGTGCAATAGATTATGGTTCGTCCTTTCATACAAACAGGGTATGTTAATAGAGTGGGGGAGAGGGGTGGAGGGCTAGTTTGAGCCGTGTCACAAGATGGGGGGAGGGAAGGAGGGGGGGGACGCGGAGACTTTATGCGTTTGCTTTAATTACGATCAAGGAGAGGACAAACAGCATGATATTCCAGGTGTTAACGGCGCATGCACTGCGAAAGGAAACACGCAGGGTCCTATAATCTGGAGCGTCTGGATCCCCGATAAGCAAGATTTGCATTGTGCCGTTTCCAGCCAGTTTTCCTAGAAACGCCTGGTTATCAGTTCCAATACATCCCGTAAGCAGAACGGCACACTGCCCCTTGTAATGTGTGTTAACTGTATGACGAATAGAATAAAAAGAAATTTTGACTGAAATCGACGCGAATACTGCTTAAATTCTGACTCGTTTTATTAGCTGTAAACGTGGCAATTTAACTGCCTATCTGAATTAAATAACACTTCGCAGTGATCGTATAATATATGTAAAACATCACAATATGCACAGTCAAAAGTTTAGTAAAGCAAACACTACCTGATTCCGCGTTTTAATCCGTTCTGAAACCAAATTGTTACCCTTTACGGGAGTTCAAGTCGAATATTCACGCAAAGTATGAAGGCTTTAATTTGCTAACGGCAATATACCAACTTGAGTGGTTTTATTTGAACACAAATTATGTTCAAACGTTTTGTCTTTATGGAAAGACAAAGGGGATTTTACAACTGCTTTTATTAACAATTCTTCGTCAGATATAAACTTTGATCTGCGTATTTTCTGAGCATTAATATTTATGGCGTAACGTGGTCTGACTTTAATCAGTATTTGAGGCATGCTGCATAAATAAGGTTGTATTTTGACTTACACATGCCTGCAGGCATATGTTTAAAAGGCGACTTACGGTAGGGAACCGTTAACCAACGTACACCGGACGGCCCTATTGTCTCATTTATTATCTGTATATTTCCACTCACATTTGTCTTCTGAAAGTCGGAAATATTTAAAATAACCGACAGTACGCATACGGGTGTGCATTTCGTGATCCAATTGATAAGCATACCTGCACTTCCTCATTATATAAAAGGAATGTAACAGAATTTGTTTGCGGGTCCAGTTCAAGCACTTCAGTTTGACCAATCTCTTTAGACCGCGGCAGACCTGCGTGTAAATTTCGAATTATTAGTCTATTCGCGTTTCGTTGCAGTAGTGTTGTATTTGAAAAAAAATTCCAAACCGCTTCTTCCGAAAATTGGGGGATATCTCTACTTAATGTCCAACAGTGAGGACATCGCAAGGCACAAATTTAAGAAGGATAAGAACCAAAGATATGTGATATTTGTTGCGGCAAAAGTGCGTGATTCCGCAAACGACTCCAAAATCATTTCCGACAAATGGCTTGTAATATTCTGCCTATGATGTTAGCAACAGCAAACTGGACTGCACAAATTACTATTTTATAGATTGTATAAGACTGTGAACCGCTAGATATTAGTATGTTGTAAGGAAACCGAGAATGATCTAAACGAAAATTACTGACGGATATGGCGTTCCTGAGATCTGCTCTGGTACCCAACATATAAGTGGAAACTATATTTTTGGTATCTATTTTCCAACTATAAAGGCATGTTGCCATTTCAAAGGATTATTCAATAACTAGCATCCCTTGGCACTCATGAACAATTGTTTTGAACAAGAACCACACCTACCGCGTGAAGTTCCATTTTGGTCTCTGACAAGTATTTCAGTTGAGGATTTCTTGCCATCACTTGGCGTTACAACGATAGTGCCATTTCCGTGTACCTTATTTGACTGAAGTTCTGCGAACGATCTATCTGGATGGGGGAGAAGGAGAATGATGAATAAAATGGGGAATTTTTCTATAAAACAGAAGTGTGAGAAAATCTGAGACTGGCATAATTGCTTGTTCAGAAAAAAAGCAAGCAACATAGGTGGCAACTCGCCATTTAGCAATTCCCAACACGGATGACCTTCTACGCAGGGATCAGACGGCGTACCCTGTCGGACTGGTACATTATCTTTCGTAAACGACTAAAACGGATGCAAACAGGCTCGGTATTATAACAGCCAACACTTCAGAGGATGTATTGAAAGGTATGCAAGCTCACCAACGGTTGCCCTTGAACAGGAATGAGTACTGCATAGCTCGAGTTAAATTTTACATCGACAGTGGGCATTGGACCGGCTAAAAATAATATAATTAAACCCTTGATCAAGTACAGACGCTGAAACGCGACATATTCGATATTCAAAGCAGAAAGCTTGCAGTAATTTACGAACAGACATGTTGGGTAGCTTGCTTACCTAGCGCGGGTGAAAAAAAACGTGCCAAGAACCCCCAGGATAAGCATTGACACGAAAACATGACTGAAAGCCCCCTAGCACAAAAAGGAATTAATCAACATACAAATGCAAATCTACCCCAAGTGCAATCATATCGAAGATGATGCGGAATTCAATGAAAGGTAGTTACTTCTCAAGCTCGCATAAACCCCTTTGCATTTATATGCGCACACAAGACACCAGATTGACGCGCATTACGAGATAGAACACCGTACATAAGCCACAGCACACTGAGGTAAGTGAACTAATTGTAGCCAAATTACGTCATGAGCATATTAGGAGGATGCATCAAACCTCCCATTTAAGGTCGCATTTATCTATATCAAGTTCGAGGCAAACCATTGGTTCTTAATGCAAAGGCGTAATCCTCAACACTGTTAAACACGAAAGAGCTTAACGCTGTGACGCTTTCGGCACCTATGCACAGTTTAGGGCTGTCAAAGTAGTAATGAGAGCCGGGTGAATTAAACTATTTAAAGTGTACTTAGTAACGTTGGTTTCAAAAACGAGGGGAACATTATAAAAACTTTCTTCTGATAAAAGCATCCCTCGAGTCGTCTAACATTACCTCCGTTATACAAATGAATGAGTGCTGATATGTGCAAAAAAACAGTGCAAGCTTGACAGGATGTGCCAGTCACAATGCCAAGCATAGTCAGGAAATCACGCAGCAACTGCGAACTGCACAACCATTTGTTCTATTGTATAAGTACAAAAAATTGTCGACTTTTGCCCCAAATCCAGGGGTTTCATTCTTTTTTCCAACGAAAATAACTGTTTAAGAATATGAACCAGCACTTTCGTCCAATGAGGTTAAAACTTTGTTAATATGGGCATGATGTAGAGTAAAACGGTTGTACAAAAGGCATACAATTGGAGGCATTAACCTATAAAAAAGGCGCAGTTTTCATGCTAAAGCAAAATTAAACATTAGGACAGCTCTCCGAAGAATGGAAATCATGTGTGTCATCATAGGAACAGACCTGCTTATTTCAGGTAATAAAATTCATGTCAAAATTATCCTCTCAAAACTTAACTGTAATCTAATTTGACAATCTTTATCCCTTAACTTTGTTGCTCTCTCCATCATGCGTCATTAATTCGGAGCAATTTTCATAAACACAATTAAATATGCATTAACGCAACATGTTCGCTGCTCGCAGGTTTCCCTTCAGCTAACACTACATTTTGGTGCCTGAAAATAATCTGCCGTTCCGGGTGCCCTTCTAACACAGTACCCGCCATCGCCACACGTCTTGCCGCTGAAATATGCGTCCTTTTTCAACTCAGTTATTGTCGAAGTCCGTGCGGAAAATGATAACTGAGGCATTTTCTGATTCGGGATGACCAGAGCTTGTGTGAACAGGGAATACAATTTGTCTGAATTCTCAAACCCTGATGTGCTGGCTTTACGAATGCAACTCCCCAATTGGGCCAATGAAAAATGGGCCCTGGAATCACAAGTTTATTCTGACACAAACATTGTTAGGAGGAGAAGCCCTAATAATCTCGTTCGCACTGCGCGTTCACCGCTTGTCCTATCTGTCTGCGTGCGTTGATATCGCGCCAGCCGCTCAGGTGAGTCAGAAGTCCAGTCGACAAGCTGACAGGGCAAGGACAGGATCTGATTGGCTCAAATCAAGGCCGGTCGCGGACATTTCTGAATGTATCTTTTATCGCCAGATTTTGGCGAGATTTGGTCCAGCAGCCCAACCTGAGTGATATCATACAGTATGCTTTCTAAGACCTTTTATTAGATCCGAGTACACATATCACGTATGTGCATCTTCCTGATCTTTTTACTCTAGCGAAGGACTGTGCCACGGCGGAGGAATGCCTATAGGTCAACCTCGGTTTCTTCGTTGCTGCTGAATGATTACTTCTACAAATCTACTTAATTAATCTTTTCGAGAAGAAAACGAATTTCGAAATTTCGGCTGACATTTCATGATTTAGCCCCCCTACTGTAATTATCCGCAGCAACCGCAATCAGCGTAAGAAAGAAATACACGAGCTTTTTTGCGCAGTGTGGCGTTGCAGTCGATGTATCAATTAAGTTTCTAAGTTGTTCGTTTAAACTGAAGAAACTGACAAGCAGTTGGCAATTGCAATCAGTCATGGCGCATGTCTCAACTTCAATCGATAAGATTCAGAGGTCCTTAATTTCCAGGTGCGCACAGCCAGCCAGCAGATATTCAGGGCGCCGTTTATTTCGATACCCTTCAGCTATTCGCGACTGGCAACGAATCTTACGGACTGTGCGATGTATGTCAAATGCCGCTATTCAGCCCACAGCAGATATGACTTAATTTACATCGTTAATAAACACGCTCGCTGCAGAAATCAACGACTGTCAGTACGCTTTTGCTCCATAGGCCACTAGGACAGTGGAGTCGTTTTTGCGCAAAAACGTTGTTTTGAATATCGCAAAAACTGGTGTCCCTTTGCGTGCCTACAGAGGCGAGTTAGGAGACAATTAAGGACGATGTGTGGAAACGCCAACACTAGCACAAGGCAAAGGATTCAAACTATCGTCTCTCTACACGCCTTCAACACTATTCCGCGCCAACTCCTCCTGACCAAAGCAGCTGCGTGCGACACTCCGAGCTGGGTTGTCTCTTGGCTTAGAGATTATTTTTCCTCCCGCACTCAGTTTGCCCAGTCGTGAAGGAGAAAATCTTCTTTTCTTCCAAACAATTGTGGAGTTCTACAAGGTTCTATCTTATCCCCTCATCTTTTCTCTCTACATACTGATGATTTGAGATCGCAAAACAACTGCCTGTATGTTAAGTATGCCGATGACATGGTCGTAGGCCACCCACTCAAAAACCTGACTCACCTACAGTCTTTAAAGGATGGCTTAGATCACGTCTCCGCATGGTCTTCGAATAATGGACTCCTACTCAACAATCAGAAATCAGTACAGTGTGTGTTTCGATTGCGACCCTCTCCCATTTCTGAACCTTTGGATATTCTTCCCAAAGAGGTATCTTCTTTCCGGTACCTAGGTGTTACTTTATCCTCAAATCTCTCTTTTTCTCTTCATATGGAAACCCTTTTAACAAAAATTCAAAAACTTGTTTATTACATTCGTCGTCTACGTTCATATCACACACCCCAGTCCTTAATCTGGCGATTCATAGATGGCTGTATTCTTCCACTCATTCTTTATTGTTCTCCAGTTATTTTTCCAGCTTTACTTAAAAAAAGATCTAATTATTTTTAAACGTGTCATTCGAATGCTTGCCTCTGCTGCTGGTGTTTCCTATCATCTTTTAGTTGATATCATCGTGCAGCGACATTTCAACTCGGTGGAGCAATTTGCTGATCGAATTCTGAATGACACCGTCCATCCCCTTCATAACGAGTTAATGACTGCGAAATCCTTACGCCCCACGCGTCGATGCTTCCGCCACATCCCTTGCCGCACTTCGGCCTATCGGAATTCCATACTGCCATTTCTAGCCCGGTATCTCACCTGCAAAGATATTGAAAAACAAAAACTAAAACTCGATCTTGCATCTTAAAGTCCTTTTTTCTTCATATATAATCATGTCCACCTGTCTGTCCAAAAACCTGTTAATCTCTATGGTAATAACTGTGTACTGGAGAACCGTTTTTGCTGTAAGTTTTGAAAGTTATTTTCAAAATAAAGCAATCCTCTCACTCTCTCTGTATGCTTCCTGGCTGGATGAAGGCACGCACACATACGCGGACCACCCTAAGCAATCAAACTGTCAATCACGACCCACCGAGTCGTGTTTGGCGCATGCTCTGGCAATAACTGGGGTCCACCAAAACTCAATGTAATTTTTTCTGTTGTCGCAGTACGTGGAGCATGTGAAACAGTCTGGTTGTGAGATGGAAAATAACTGAAAAGTGCAAATCTCAGGCAGATACCGAGGCATGTGACATAATCTATAATGTGGTGGAAAACTACGTACTGGGATAGTTGAGCACTGGCAATATCTGAAGTCCAGTATGACTCAATTTAATATTCTTGGTGTTATTGTGATGAATAATCAATGACAGACAATGAAGATGCCTAACGGGTGGAAAGCTATCTTGTTAACAGCTGACCTTCAACTCGTCAATTGCGACAAAAGGCCGTGAATGAAAGGTCAGATGTCTGTCATGTCCTTACTGACATAACGTTCTCTTGTTCGCAGTAAATTTCTCGTGGACTGGAATAGCCCGACATTAAGTATCTGAAGACAGGGCAATTTACTCAGTATCATCTGACTTAACGCAGCCATGTCTGAAAAATTCACTAATTTTCTGCAGACGACAGTTTTATTTGTGCTCGCCACTGAACCGCCTCAGAATGTTTCCTTAAACAACAAGAATGTAGTCACTAAAAACGAAGTTGGCGAGTTCCGGAATGCATTGCCCTCATCAGCCAATCATACCCAACCCCGATCATGTTTGTCGATGATCTAGGGATCCGGATTCGAACTCCTAGTGATCACACTTCGAATTTGCGTTGGCTGGCTGGTGACGGCTAAAAAGCCAGAAACGTTCATTTGGAACTCGCCTGCTTTTTGTCGGCACTACCTAATTTCCCTATACCACTAGCGGCATTGGGCTAAATGTATATTAGCACTGGTGGGGGGGAAACACGGATATCCATTGGCAAGGAAGAGGTACGCTTCCGCATCTTTTCGGCTTCCGTGCTGTAGTGTGCATTGATGCGGCAATTGCGTTTATGTGGCAGGAGATGGTTGCTGTTGTAGTGAAGAATGCTCTCCGTGCTTGTGGCTTTTCAGAAGACACCAGTCTGGAGGGCTCCGTTATCCTACCTCGATACCCGGACGTCGAGGAAGGGAAGCATCCGGTCCTTTTTTTGTGAAACCCGTAAAGTCGGCAAAACTCGCCTTGTTGATGTCTTCCTTTTGACAGTAGCCGACAATTCCCCGAGGTCATGCAGCCAGATGAATCATGCATCAACTGTCTTACTAATTTTGATGTCGCGTGTTAAAAGTTCAATTTAATTTTATTTGCATTTGTGGACGTCGGTGCATGTGCAAAAAAATTGACGGTGTGGTGGAATTTGCATATGCTGCCTGTAAAGACTACAATATTGCTCAAGTGCACTACTGATCTTCACGAACCCCAAATGCTCACCCTCTTACTAACTTATGGAAATGAACTATTTTCTGAACGTGGAAAATACCCTGCTTGTAGTTTTGAAACCGTCAATGCAAGTGCAACGGCGAGTAAGGTCCAAAATTATTCGGCAAATGGAAAAGCTTTTTTAAAGAAGACGTGGTTTTCTGCAAAATTAGTAAGGGAATAAATGTCTTTATGCAGACTTTCTGGGAAATTTATATGAATATATAATGGTACCGAGTATCGCTGAGAAAGGTTAATGCGAATTAAGAAGCAACTTTTATAGAGTGTTGGATTTTCAGTCGGCAAAAAGGAAGCACATTCAAAGACCGGCATCCTGGGATAACTGAATTCTCACATAATTATGCTGAATGATTATCAGTTTTACAGCTCTACTTAAGTACTCGAAAACACATTTTAAAATTTCGGTTAACATTTCATGAGTTAGCAAATCAACTGAATATTCAAAGTAAATGGCACGCTCGCTGTAGTAACCAATATCTGTCAGCACGCATTTGTTACATAGACCACTAGGACAGTTGAGTCGTTTTTGCGCAAAAAAATCAAACGCTGGATTGACTGTCGCGAACAAATGGGGTCCCCTGCGTGCCTACAGAGACGAGTTAGGAGACGGTTAAAAACTATGTGTGGAAACGCCACCACTAGCACAACAAACCTGCGTGGGAACTCTCTAAAACTTAGAGGATCCCGATGCCGCCTGGACGTCCGCAAATACTGTTTTTCACAGCGAGTCGTCGGTGCCTGGAACGGGCTTCCCGAGGACGTAATAATGGCGGATACCACGGAGACGTTCAAGCAAAGACTCGATGCATATTTGCTTGGACACTATCGCTTGTCTGAACAGAACAGCTCTGTGGTGCTAAACCAACGCCTTGCATACTCATACCGTTAACGCGGATGACTGTCATTACATTTTACTGAAATCAGCTACAACTGAATGTTCTCAAGTTTTGGTTCTACATTTTCACGGAAAATATTCTGTTAAATGTGTATATTACTGACAACATTTCAGTACCATGTTTATTTATAGTGAGATATTGCATGTACCGTTTACAATAGGGTTTTCAAAGGCATTGCCTATTACTCTTAAAATATACTGACCTATACTGACCTAAAAGAAGGGCTGTAAAATACTATCTCTACACACGGTGTGCTACTAAATTGTCTGCACACACGCACACGCGTCGAGTGGGGTGTATGCTCTGTATGTTCAATAAAACCCAATTTAATTTTATTTGCATTTGCAGGTTTTGGAGCATGGAAAATATCTGGCGGTGTGGAGGAAAACCACCGGTGTGCTGCCACTAACTCGTTGCCCTGTCGTATGCGACAGGGTATATTAACACTGATGGCGAGAGACGCATCCCTCGGCATTCCGATAAGCAACAGGTAACTGCCATGTTGCCAACAAGCACATGTCTGTGCCTCTTCACCATTTGCGAATGAAAATGACTTTTGCCTACATAGCAGGCATGTGGTAAACGATGGTATTCCCGCTAAGGCGGACTTCACTTACTGAGCATCATTTTGAATATATTCAGAAAAAATGCCCAGGAAGGCGTAGCAGTTTTGCGCAAAAAGCACGAACCCGTTTGACGTTCGCGAACAGCGAGATCCCCACTGCGTGCCTACCGAGGCGAGTTAGGAGACACTTAAGGTCTATGTGTGGAAGCGCCACTACTAGCAGAAGGCAAAGGCTACAAACTGTTGTCTCTATACACGACGTGCTCCCTCGCAGAATGCATCCATGCACACTTACGAGGACCGTCCTACGCAATTAACCCGTAAATCACCACACACCGCATCGAGTTTGGCGCATACCCTGGCAATAACTGAGATCCAGTAGGGCTCAATTTAATTTTTATTTCCATCCGCAGGCGTTGAATCACGTGCAAAAAATTGACGGTGTTGTGGAAAATCTAAGTAGAGTGCAAATCGCTAACAGGCACCGGAAATACGTTGTGAATGGAACGCAGACATAGAACTTTCCACCGCATCTTTTTCAGTTTTCTGCAGAGTAGCCCCGTCATCTCTATGAGGCTAGCTCGTCTTCAGTAATTTCCTTGAGATCCCGAATCGTTAGCCAGCAAGTAGCAGAAGGCGGTTCTATCTTACTGGTGTCATTTGACTTTATTCTATAAGAATCTCTTTTCCTTAGGTATTCGGAAGAAAGTTGCTTTCTGAACAGTATAGTTTACTCAATTATTTTAAAATCGGTCATTTTAAGAGAACGACACGAGTACGCTACACTCCCATTTAGAAACAACGTCGTTAGCGCAGATAATTATCTTGACCGCATTCACTGTGTGCTTTCGGGCATTTATTCTGCACATTGATCGTCGATTACGAACTAGCAACACCCCCCCCCAATCTGTGACATTTGCAGTTAATGTTATCATTCCAGTGTTTGCATTTATCGCTCATTGTCTTCCTCTGTGCAGGTTGCCAGAACGAAGACATGGTTTGATTATCGTATATCAAGCGTTTTCATAATGGGAACATTTCTATAGAAGTTGGCACTCAGGCGTTTTGAAGTTGCGAAAATTCCCATGGAGCAATTCAGAAGAGTAGTTGGCGAGTTTACGCGTGCTTTCCATAAATTCTCATTGGGCCTTTACATTTATATGGGAACGGTGTACAAACTGAACATGTAAGTGATGAGTGCAATCGATTATGGTTCGTCCTTTCATACAAACCTGGTATGTTAATAGAGTGGGGGAGAGGAGGAGAGAATGTTAGGTTGAGCCGTGTCACAATGAGGGGAGGAAGGAGGTGGGGGGGGAGACTTTATACGTTTGCTTTAATTACAATCAAGGAGAGGACATACACCGTGATTTTCCAGGTGTTAACGGTGCATGCATTGCGGAAGGAAACGCGTAGGGTCCTATAATCTGTAACGCCCGAACCTCCGACAACAATGATTTGTATTGTGGCGTTCCCAGCCAGTTTTCCTTCAAGCATATAGCCAGCATTTCCAATATACCCCGTTAGCAGAACGGCATTCTTCCCCTTGTAATATGAGCTACCTGTTCGGTCAATAGAAAAAAGGGAATTTTGACTGAAATCCACTTGAATATTATGTACTTAAAGTTTCACTCATATTATTAGTCGTAGACATGGCAATTTAACTGCTTATCTGAACTAATTAACAGTTTGCAGTGATCGTATAGTATATGGAAAACATCACAAAATGCACAGTCAAAAGTGTAGAGATCCAGAGCCAATAATTACGTTTTGAAAGAATACATGAATCAAAAACCACCAGATTCCTCATTTAAATCCTTTCTGAAACCGAATTGTTATTGTTTCAAGAAGACATTCACTTGCCAACAGTAGTCTACACACTTAAGTGGTTTAATTTAAACACGACTTACATTTTTAACTCTCTGTCATTTACGTTCTATCTTTAAGGAATACCAAAGTAGGTTACACAACTGATGTTATTAACCATTCTTCTCCAGATAGAAATTTCGGTCTGCGTATTAGATGAGCATTAATATTTATGGCGTAACATAGTCTGACCTCCAAGCAGTATTTGATGCACACTGTAAATATCAGGTTGTGTTTTGATTTTAACATCACTACAGACATATCGTTAAAAGTGACTTACTGTAGGGAACCGTTAACCAACGTACACTGGACGGATTTCCATCTGTTATCTGTATATTTCCACTCACGTTTGTATTCTAAAAAGTCAGAAATGTTTGAAATGACCAACAGTGCGCATATGTGCATGCATTTCGTGTTCAAATTTATAAGCATACCTGCACTTCCTCATCATATAAAAGGATTGTAACAGAATTGTTTTGCGGGTCCAGTTCGAGCACTTCAGTTTGACCAACGCCTTTAGGCCGCGGCAGACCTGCGTGTAAATTTCGAAGTATTATCCGCTACACGTTTTGCTGTAATAATGCTGTGTTTGAAAAAAGGTATTCCAAAGGCATTTACCGAATATTGCGAAATATCTCTCCTTAATGATTAAGAGTGAGGAATTTGCAGGGCACAAATTTACGATTTGTTTTATAGATTTTGTAGATTTTAATATTTTATTGATTGTATTTGACCGTGAATCGCTGGCTTGAGCAACCCCTTTAGGCGTCGGTAGACCTGCGTGTAAACTTCGAATTATTAGCCTTTACACGGTTCGCTGCAGTAATGCTGTGTTTAAGAGAAGGTATTTCAAAAAAATGTTGAAAATATGATATAGATCAGAGTTGTGTGACATTTGCTGCGGCGTAAAATGAGTGATTCTGCAAACGGCTCCAAAATCCCATCATTTCCGACAAATGACTCGTAATGTGCTGCCTACGATGCCAGCAACAGCAAACTGGACTGCACAAATTAATATTTTCTAGAATGCATTTGTCGGTGAACCGCAGGATATTAGTATCTTGTAGGGCAATCGAAGGTGACCTGAAGGAAAATTGCTGACGGATGTGGTGCCCCTAAAATGCGTCCTTGTACCCAACAAACAAAATAAAACCAGATTTTGGGATCTAATTACCTTCTATAAAGGCATGTTGCTATTTTAAAGAAAAATTCAATAACTGGGATCCTTTGACTCTTATGCACAATTGTTTTGAACGAGAACCACACTTACCGTGTGAGGTTCTATTTAGGTCTCTGACAAGTATTTCCGTTGAGGATTTCTTGCGATCACATGGCGTTAACAGGATAGTGCCGTTTCCGGATACCTTATCTGATTGAAGTTGTGCAAACGATCTATCTGGATGGGGAGAAGGAGAATGATAAATAATATGGCGAATGTTTATATAGAACTGAAGTTTGAGACAGTCTGAGACCGTCGAAATTGCTTGTTCAGAAAAAAACAAGTTCAATAGTTGGCAACTCACTGCCTAGCAATTGCCAACATGGATATCCTGCTCTGCAATGATTAGATGGCGAACCCTGTGGAACTGATTCACTCCCATTCTTAAACGACTAAAACAGATGCAAACAGGCTCCGCATTATAACAGTTAACACTGCAGAGGCTGTTTTGACAATGACGCAAACTCACCAACGGTGTCCCTTCAACAGGAATGAGTACGGCATAGCTCGAGTTGGATTTCACATTGACGGGCTGGTACGCACGGACTGGAAAATAATGTAATCAAACCCTTGATAAAGTGCAGTCGCTGAAACGCAACATATCAGACATGCAAAGCAAAACGGTTGCAGTATCTTACGAAAAGATATCTTGTGTAGTTCACTTACCTAGTGGAAGCGAAAAAAACGTGCCAAGAACCCCCAGGATAAGCATCGATATGAAAACATGGCTGTACGCCGCCTAGCACAAAGAGCAATTAATCAACATACAAATGCAAAGTTACTCCAAGTGCGATCATATCGAAGATGATGCGGGATTCAATGAATGGCAGTTAGTCCTCAAGCTCGCATAAACCCCCTTGCATTTATATGCGTACAAAGGAAACCAGATTGGCGCACATTACAAGGCATAACGCACGACGAGGTCCCCTCTGTGTGCCTACAGAGGCGAGTTGGGAGACAGTTAAGAACTATGTGTGGAAACGCCACGACTGGCACAAGCCAAGGACTGCAAACTACCGTTTCTACACACGGTGTGCTCCCTAGCTGGGCGCACCTACGCCCGCCTACGAGGACCGTCCTACGCAATCAATCCGTCAATCACCACTCACCGCATCCAGTGGGGTGTATACTCTGGCAATAACTGTGGTTCAATAAATCCCCAATTTAATTTTATTTGCATTTGCCGGTTTTGGAGCACCGGAAAATGCCTGGCGGTGTGGTGACTAACCACCGGAGAGTGCAAATCGCTAGCGAGCACCGGAAATGCTTTGTGAATGGAGCGTTGTCTTGCAAGCAGTAGTCACGGAACTTTTCATCTCATCTCACCAATTGCGTGCAGAGTAGCCATGTTACTTGTTCAGCAGGCATACCAAAAAGGGTGGCGTCTGGAAGGTAATGAACTCGATATGACGTTGTCTTGTCTTCAGTAGTTTCCTCGAGATCTCGAACTGTTAGACAGCACAAAGCATAAGGCGGTGCAGTCTGCTGCGTATCATCTAACTTCAAGCAGCAATGGCTGCAATAGTGACTACTTAAGTACCATTAATTTTTCACAGTGATTTTCAATGCTTTTGTAAATTCAAATGTGTCATTCAAACCATGTCTAAAATATCCATTATTTGCTCATTTATGCGTACACAGGGCACCAGATTGGCACCCATTAAAAGACAACACCGTATCTAAGCTATAACGCATTGAGTTAGGTGAACCGATTGTAGCCAAATGACGTCATGAGAATATTAGGAGGATGCATAAAACCTCCTAAATAACGTCAAATTTATCTACATTAAGATCGATTCAAACCATTGGTTCCTAATGCAAATACGTAATCCTCAAACACTGTTTCGTAAAATGAGTTTGACGCTGTAACGCCTTTGGCATCTGTGCACAATTTAGGGCTACCAAATTTTCAATGAGAGCGTCGTGAATTTAACTATTTAAAGTGTACTTAGTTACGTTATTTTTATAAACGAGGGAAAAAGCATAAAAGCTTCCTTCTGATAAAAGCATCTACCGAGTTTAAACAAATACTTCAGTCTATCATTACCTCCGACATACAAATTAATGAGTGTTGACTTGTGGATAAAACCAATGAAAGCTTGACAGGATGTACCAGACACAATGGCAAGCATTGTATAGTCACTTGTGGAGCAGTCACGAAACTTTGCAGCAACTGCAAGGTGTTCTATTTCGTAAGGGCAAAACATTTTCGATTTTTACCCCAAATCTAAGGTTTTCTTCCTTCTGTCCAACGAAAATAATTGTCTAAGTGGATGAACCAGGACTTAAGTTCAATGTGGTCAAAACTTTGTTGATATGCGTAATTTGAACAAATTAAAATCCAGTGTACAAAAAGCATACAATTGGAGGTGTTAACCTACAAAAAGAGGCGCGATTTTCATGATAACGCAAAATTAAACATTAGTCACTTGGTGAGCAGTCAGGAATCCCCGCAGCAACTGCGAAGTGCACAACTATTTGTTCTAATTTCATAAGTACAAAATATTTTCATTTTTTGCCCCAAATCCATTGTCTTCTTCCTGTTGTCCAACGAAAATAACTGTTTAAGAAGGGGAGCCAGCGCTTTTGTCTTATGCGGCTAAAACGTTGTTAATATGAGTAAGTTGAACAGAGTAAAATCTCTGTACAAAAGGCATACAGTTGGGGGTGTTAACCTTCAAAAACGGTCTCGGTTTTTCATGCTAACGTAAAGTAAACATTAGGACAGCTCTCCGAAGAATGGAAATCATGTGTCAT
Source organism: Spirometra erinaceieuropaei (assembly GCA_902702965.1). Lineage (NCBI taxonomy): Eukaryota > Metazoa > Platyhelminthes > Cestoda > Diphyllobothriidea > Diphyllobothriidae > Spirometra > Spirometra erinaceieuropaei. Next base: position 258,286 of record CACRXP010000368.1, on the reverse strand, counting down.
CTAGGGAACAGACGCGCATATTCCAGGTAATAAAATGTCTGCCAATGCTTATCCTCTCAAAACGGAACTGCAATCTAATTTAACAGTCTTTATCCCTAACTTTGGCTTTAAGAATACAGCTCCCCAATTGGGCCAATAAAAAATGGGCCCTGGAATCACAAGTTTATTCTGACACAAACGTTGTTAGGAGGAGGAGCCCTAACCGACTCGTTCGCACGGCGCGCTCACCGTCCGTTCACACGGCGTGTGTGCGTTGACATTGCGTCAGGCACTCAGGTTCGTCAGAAGTTCAGTCGACACGCTAAAAGGTCAAGGACAGGATCTGATTGGCTCAATTCAAGGCCGGTCTTGGACATTTCTGGATGCACCTTTTATCGCCGGATTTTGGCGAGGTTTGGTCCTGCAGTCCCACCTGAGTGATACCATATCATATGCTTTCTAATTCATTTTAGTAGATGCGAGTACAAATTTCCGGTATGTGCATATTCCTGATCTGCGAAGTAACTGCGAAGTGCACAACCATTTCTTCAATTTCATGAGCACAAATAATTTTCCATTTTTGCCGTAAATTCAAGGTCTTCTTTCATTTGTCCATCAAAAAAACCTGTTTAGGAAGATGAGGCAGCACTTTCATCCAATGCGGTTAAAACGTTACTAATATGAGAAAGTTTAACAGAGTAAAACCCACTGTACAAAAAGCATACAAAAAACTTTTCCAATTCTCGATTAATATTGAACCCGACCTGTCGTTACACTTGCATTCAGGGTTTCAACAGTAGAAGCCGTACATTTTATGCGTATGGAAAACCGTGCATGTCTCTACAGTATTTATGAATGGCCATTTCACGGTATTAAAAAATCGCACAATTAGAAATTCTATTTATAACCGTAATATACTCTTTCTTTGGATATGGAAATGCAAATTGACACCATTTTCCACCGAAAAAGTAAAAGCTGAATATTTGTATGCATGTTTTCACGAAATATAATGGTATTTTAAGGGCATCGTAAACGAATAAGAAATTGCAGGGGCAGTTTAAGCCCGAAATGCGATATTTTATAACCCACTGCTTACTGATATTCAGTTTACCCTTGAATATGCCGAATTTGCTGAGCACAGTAGCTTTGAGCCATTGGAAAATTCTAACACCCAGTCTTGCAATTATGCGTCTGTCGGTTCTGCTTTATGGCAGAGCACGCCGGATCACCGTCGGCGGTTCTGTTTGGACCCCTGGGACGAACACGTAGACAGCGATCTGAAACCACTTCGGGTAACCGCTGCGTATGAAGTGATCGCGTAGACGGCGGGAGACCACTTCACGTTGAGTCTAAACCCGTTAAACGAGTGTTTTTTCTCTTATGCGTCACGTAATGTCTGAAGTTAAGCTTATTAACTCATTAGATCCGCATGCAGCCTCCTTTACGTTGAATATTGCTCGAAAATGTGTAAAGATCCGTTCGACCGCAATCCGCGTAGGAGAAAAATATTTGAGCAGTTGTTGTCTATTGTATTGCACAATGTGGAGTTGCAGTCAATGCACAGGTGCGCACAGCCTGTCAGCAGGTATTCAGAGCGCCGCATATTTTGATGCCCCCCAGCTATTCTCGACTGACAACGAATTTTACAAACTGTGTGGACGTATGTAAAAGTTGCTACTAAGCTGACAGCAGATGTGACTTAATTTTCATCGTCATAAGACGCACTTATATTTGAACCTGACGCAATGCTCGCTGCAGAAAACAATGGCCGCCAGTACGCTTTTGTTCCAAAGACCATTAGGACAGTTGAGTAGTATTTGCGCAGAAAATCGTACGTTGGTTTGACTATCGCAAACAACTGGGGTCCCTTTGCGTGCCTGCAGAGGCGAGTTGGGAGACAGTAAAGGACTATGTGTGCAAACGCCACCACTAGCACAAGGCAAGGACTGCAAACTACCATCTCTACACACGGTGTGCTCCCTAGCTGGATACACGCACGCACACTTCCGACCACCGTTTCACGCAATCAATATGTCAATCACGGCCCACCGAGTCGAGTTTGGCGCATGCCTGGCGGTGTGGTGGAAAACCACCGGAGAGTGCAAATCGCTAGCGAGCACCGGAAATGCGTTGTGAATGGAGCGCTGTCTTGCCAGCGTTAGAATTTTTCATCTCACCTTACCACTTGCGTGCAGAGTAGCCATGTCACCTGTTCAGCAGGCGTACGTAAAACGCTGGCGTCTAGGAGGCAATAAACTCGATATGACGTTGTCTTCAGTAGTTCCCTCGAGATCTCGAACTGTTAGTCATCACATAGCAGAAAGTGGTGCAATCTGCTTCCTATCATCTGACTCCAAGCAGCAATGGCTGCAATAGTGACTGTTTAAGTACCATTAATTTTTCATATTGGTTTTCAATGCTTTTGAAAATCCAAATGTGTCATTCAAACCATGCCTAAAATATTCATCCTTTGCTCATTTGGTAGAAAACTGCGTCTTCTTTAAATTTTATCATTGAGAGAAAAATAAAATCAGGTTTTGTAAAAGCTCTCATTTTGGGATATTTTAAGCCCGTGAAATGGCCCGTTCATAAGATATCGAGTCTCTGAATTTACTTATGTTGCCTGTAAAGACTACAATATTGCTCAAGTGCACTACTAATCTTTACGAACCCCAAATGCTCTCCCTCTTAATAACTTATGGAAATTAACTATTTTCTAACGCGGAAAATACCCTGTTTGTAGTTTTGAAACCGTCAATGCAAGTGGAACGGCGGGTAAGTTCCAAAATTATTCGGTAAACAGAAAACCTTTTTAAAAAGAAGACGTGGTTTTCTGCAAAATTAGTAAGGGAATAAATGTCTTTATGCAGACTTTCTGGGAGATTTATTTAAATTTAAAAAGGTATCCAAAATCAATGTGAAAGCTTGACGCGAATTAAGCAGCCAATTTTATAGAGTGCTGGTTTTGCAGGCGGCCAAAATGAAACACATTCAAAGGCCGGCATCCTGGGACAACTGAATTTTCACAGAAGGTAACAGTTGGAAGAGGGCACCCAAATATCCGCTGCCTTGAAATAATACCTGTTATACCTATTTGAGTAGAATATGGCCCTACATATTTGTTGTTTCATCCGACCTCAATTTTACCTGATCTGCAGCGCACATTTTGCCTTACTTAGATTATCATAGTCTCCAACAGTTGAGATGCGACCGCTGCAGACCGAGCCATGATTAATCAACCTTGACGTAGGCTTACACGGCTGAAGAGTGACAGCAGTAGTGGGTTTGCGGCTAAGTCGACCTTTGCATACCTTTGGAGATTTCAGAACCAATCGCATAGTTAAGGAAATTTGGGTAATTATCGCTTTAGACCAGTCCTATGTTTATCCACGTTGACATTAGCTTCCACAGCTGAAGAGCGAGCGCAGTAGTCGATATGCGGCTTAATCTATGGTAGAATACGTTCAAACACTTGCGATACGATCGCTGTGGACCGATCCTTTGGCTTATCCATTATGGTCATTTCTTCCTTAGGTGGGGAATGACCGCAGTTGTAGGTATGCGGCTCAATCGATGGCGCCATACCCTCTGGACAGTTGCAAAATTATCGCCGTAGGCCCACCCTACGTTAAACAACCTTAATTTAAGCTTGCACTGCTGACAAGGGACCGCTGTAGTCCCTTTGCGTATTATTCTATAGCAGCTTACCTACGGACAATTACAATTGACCGAGCACTTAAATTATCAATTTTTTCCATTACTTTCAAAGGTCAGGAGCTACCGCAGTCGCCAGTGTGCGGCTCAGTCAATGGCTGCATAGCTTAGGACAGTTGCGATAAGATCGCTTCTATGGCCAGCAGTATCTTTTGTGTGCCCTCTTCCGATTGTTACCAAATTTCTGTTAACATTTCATGGGTTAGCACATCTACTGTATATTCGAAGGGGTAACGGCACGCTGGCTGCAGAAAGCAATGACTGTTAGTATGCGAATCGTTCTATCATGGTTTACTCAACACTAACAACATTTAGATTCGTGATCTTATTCATGCAAACATGTAAAGAATCTACGCCTTCGATTATTTAAGTTTCTGCATCAGTCGATGCATGCAATGGCAGAAGCAGCCTCCGCAGGTCTACTCAATCCCACCTTGTGCTCTCGTAGAGCGTCAATACAAACGCTAAACCTCCCCTGACCAAATTCGAACTCGGCATGTGTGTATACACTTCCTGGTACTTCGCGTTAAAGCGACGAAACAGGGCCATGACTGATTTCCAGACATCTTACCCCCCCCCTCCAACCCTCTTATAGAATTACATTATGACCCTGGCCTCTAAACGGCCTCATCCCCCTATTTCATACCTATAATCTATTGATTATCTAACTCTTGTAACTCTACTCTCTCTTATATTACTGAAGGGGCCCGATGATGAATGATCAAGGCATATGTTTTCCGAACTTGACTTCCTCAAGTTACTATATTGTTTTGGACAAAGATGCGATGTAGGACCCCCGAGTAGATAGCAGATCGAAAAATATGCCCTAAAATTCAGTGCCACCGTAAACATCACTAATGATTCACAGTTGTCATTGTTCGAAATTTCCAACTTTTTCGGACTAGATGTAAACATACCATCGGCGTTTTATTCAATGTCCATTATTTCTCAACAGCTGCGGCAGAAACCAATGACTGGTAGCGGACAATTAGGCACTTTCCGGTTTGACTTTTCATTTTTTTCATCCTGGCACATTTTCACCTTCCTGGCGCGCCAACTTACGCCTAACTACGAGTACTATGGACATTTTTACAAATGCTACTTTCATTTCACCATAATCATCGCTCCGCGAGTCCATAAATAGGATCGAGTGCGAATTGTCCTGCTTGTCTTTAGAAACCTGCCCGTACACGTCTGGCATTATGTCAGCCAGAAACGTGGTGCACGCTTCCTTATTTTCTACATTTACGCAAACCGACATCGCATAACCTTCAGCTACTGAAATCTGACGGCTTTCCAACCTGTACGCACCCTCAAGGAAGGTCCACCTGGACAACATGTCCAACTGGTTATTTGAATTGCTTAAAAATTCACGATTACGACAAATATACAGGTATTGTTTTTGAAACATGTAAAATACGCGCTCGGATGAAAAGCGACCTCTTTGCTGAAAAGAGAGCAATCACATGTCCAGATAAATTGACTGGCACGCAGGGACCACTGCGTTCCAATACAATCTCTTTGGCGGCCATTCAGTCATCTAGGCTGTTTGGTAGCTGTATGGGGTCTTTATTCTATAGGAATCCCTTTGCCTTGGCTATTCGGAATAAATTTGCCTTCTCAGCAGTATAGTTTACTCAAATATTTTTCTAAATCAGTGAATTTAGGAGAAGGACACGTGTGGCCTACATCCCCATTTAGAAACAATGTCGTGAAAGCAGTTAATTATCTTGACCGGATTCACAGTGTGCCCTCGGCCATTTATTGGGAAACTGTGCTTCAAATGTACATTGAACGTCGACTAAGAACTAGCAACACCCCACCCCCCCCCCCACAACCTGTGACATTTGCAGGTAATTTTATCATTCCAATCCGCATACCTTACAGTATTTGCATTTATCGCTCATTGTCTTCCCCTCTGCAGGTTGCCCGAACGAAGGCATGGTTTGCTTATCGTATATCAAGGGTTCTCATAATAGGGAACATTCCTTTGGAAGTTGTCACTTCAGCGTTTTGAAGTTGCGAAAATTCCCATGGAATAATGCGGAAGAGTATTTGGCGGGCTAACACTTGCTTTGCATTTGTATGGGAACGATGTACAAACTGAACATGTGAGTGATAAGTGCAATCGATTATGGTTCGTCCTTTCATACAAACGGGGTAGGTGAATAGAGTTGGGGGGAGGGTTAGGTTGAGCCGCGTCACAATGGGGGAGGGAAGGAGGTGGGGGCGCGGAGACTTCATGCGTTCTCTTTAATTATGATCAAGGCGAGGACATACAGCATAATATTCCAGGTGTTAACGGCGCATGCGCTGCGGAAGGAAACGCGTAGGGTCTTGTAATCTGGAACGTTCGAATTCCCGACTATAACGATTTGAATTGTGCCGTTTCCAGCCAGTTTTCCTTCAAGCATATAGCCACTAGTTCCAATATATCCCGTAATCAGAACGGCATTCTTCCCCTTGTAAAATGTGGTAACTGTTTGACCAATAGAATAAAACGAAATTTTGACAGAATTCGACGCGAATACTGCTTAAAGTTAGACTCGTATTTAAAGCCGTACACATGGCAATTTAACTGCTTATATGAAATAACTAACAATTCGCAGTAATCATATAATATATGAAAAACATCACAATATGCACAGCCAAACGTGTAGAGATCCAGAGCAAACAATTTTGGTTCAAAAGAATACATGAATCAAAAAACCACCTAATTCCACATGCAAATCCGTTCTGAAACCGAATTGTTACCATTTACAAGTGTTCTGGTTGACTATTCTCGCAAAGTATGAAGCTTTTCATTTGCCAACGGTAATATACCCGCTTGAGTGGTTTTATTTGAACACAATTTACATTTCTTACTACTTGTCTTTTACGTTTTATCCTTATGGAATACCAAAGTGGATTGTACAACCGATGTTATTAACCATTCTTCGACAAATATAAATTTCGATCTCCGTAGTATATGCACATTAATATTTATGGCGTAACATAGTCTGACTTCCGATCAGTATTTGAGGTGGACAGCATTAATTTGGTTGTGTTTTGACTTATGCATCTCTGCAGGCATATGTTTAAAAGGTGACTTACGGTAGGGGACCATTAGCCAACGTACACCGGACGTCACTCCATCTCTTATCTGTATATTTCCATTAACGATTGTGTCCTAACAAGCAAGAAATGTTTGAAATAACCAACAATGCGCATAAATGTTTACATTTCATGATCAAATTGATAAGCATACCTGCACTGTCTCATTATATATAAGGAATGTAACAGAATTTGTTTGCGGGTCCAGTTGAAGCACTTCAGTTTGACCAATCCCTTTAGACCGCGGCAGACCTGCGTGTAAATTTCGAATTATTAGCCTATACACGTTTCGCTGCAGTAGTGCTGTGTTTTTAAAAAAGGTATGCCAAACCGCTTCTTTCGAAAATTGCAGAATATCTCTACTTAATTACTAACAGTGAGGACTTCGCAAGGCAGATCGTTGAGAATGATAAGGACCAAAGTCGTGCGACATTTGCTGCAGCGTAAAATGAGTGATTCTGCAAACGATCCGAAAATCAAATCATTTCCGACAAATGACTCGCGATCTAATTGCCCTCCATAAAATTATGTTGTTATTTCAAAGGATTATTCAATAACTGGGATCCCTTGAAACTCATGAAAATTGTTTTGAACAAGAACTGCACTTACCCTTTGAAGTTTCATTTAGGTCTCTGACAAGTATTTCAGTTGGGGATTTTTTGCGATCACTTGGCGTTAAAATGATAGTGCCGTTTCCAGATACCTTATCTGAGTTAAGTTGTGCGTACAATCTGTCTGGATGGGGGAAAAGGAGAATGATGAATAAAATGGGTAGTTTTTCCATACAACAGAAGAATGAGACAATCTGAGACTGTCCAAATTGCTTGCTCAGAAAAGAAGCAAGCATAATAATTGGTAACCCACCGCTTAGCAATTCCCAACATGATTGCCCTGCTACGCAGGGATCAGACGGCGAACCCCGTCGGACTGATACATTCCCTTTAACAAACGACTAAAACAGAAAAAAACAGCCTCGGCATTATAACAGCCAACACTGCAGATGATGTATTCAAAATGATGCAAACTCACCAACGGTGTCCCTTCAACAGCAATGAGTACTGCATAGCTCGAGTTATATTTTACAGTGAAAGTGTACATTGTACCGGCTGGAAAATAATGTAATCAAACCCTTGATCAAGTGCAGTCGCTGAAACGCAGCATATCAGATATGCAAAGCGAAACGGTTACAGTATTTTATGTTTAGACCTACTATGTAGCAAACTTACCCAGTGCGGGTGAAATAACCGCACAAAGAACCCCCAGGATAAGCATCGACACGAAAACATGGCTGTATGCCCCCTAGAACAAAGAGCAATTAATCTAAATACAAGTGCCAAGTTACTCCAAGTGCGATCATATCGAAGATGATGCAGGATTCAATGAAAGGTAGTTAGTTCTCAAGCTCGCATAAACCCCTTGAATTTATATGCGCACATGGGGCACCAGGTTTTCGCACACCTTAAGACATAACGCACGGCGAGTTCCCCTCTGTGTGCCTAAAAAGGCCAATTGGGAGACAATTAAGGACTATGTGTGGAAACGCCACCACTAGTTGAAGGCAAAGGCTAAAAACTACCGTTTCTACGCACGGTGTGCTCCCTAGCTCGGCGCGCCTACGCCCGCCTACGAGGACCGTCCTACGCAATCAACCCGTCAATCACCACTCACCGCATCCAGTGGGGTGTATACTCTGGCAATAACTGTGGTTCAATAAATCCCCAATTTAATTTTATTTGCATTTGCAGTTGTTGGAGCATAGGAAAATGCCTGGCGGTGTGGTGGAAAACCACCGGAGAGTGCAAATCGGCAGCGAGCACCGGAAATGCGTTCTGAGTGGAACGTTGTCTTGTTAGCAGCAGTCATGGCACTTTTCATCTTACCTTACCAATTGCGTGCAGAGTAGCCATGTCACTTGTTCAGCAGGCGTACAGAAAACGGTGGCGGCTGGGAGGTAATGAACTCGACACAGGGCAGCTGCCATGACATTGTCTTGTCTTCGGTAGTTTCCTCGAGATCTCGGACTGTTAGTCAGCACATAGCAGAAGGCGGGGCAATCTGCTTCGTATCATCTGACTACAGGCAGCAATGGCTGCACATTGATTTTCAGTGCTTTTTTTAAATTCAAATGCGTCATTCAAACCTCATCCTAAGCCCAGAATGCAATCAATCCTCAGCTTGTCTTACTTTGGGCACTGGTGATTATCATACATAATGCCTGCAAAGCCTACCTTGTGGTTCGTCTTGAATGTCTGAACAACCGTTTGTTATAATTCGTTCTCCCCTCACATGGCCTGCTAACGTTCAAGTACGCGTAATCCGGGCATACGTTCAGTTGGACTGGTATCATTCTAATATAATTACAGGGGCAGTTTGAGCCTAAAATGCGATATTTTATAACCCACTGCTTACTGGTATTTAGTTTACCCTTGAATATGCCGAATTTGCTGAGCACAGTAGTTTTGAGCCGTTGGGAAATTCCAACACCTAGAGTCTTGCAATTATGCGTCTGTCGGTCCTGCTTTATGGCAGAGCACGCCGGATCACCGCCAGCGGTTCTGTTTGGATCCCCTGGGAGGAACACGTAGACAGCGGTCTGAAACTACTTCGGGTAACCGCTGCGTGTGAAGTGATCGCGTAGACGGCGGAAGACCACTTCACGTTGAGTCTAAACCCGTTTAACGAGTGTTTTTTCTCTTGTGCGTCAATTAACGTCTGAAATTAAGCTTATTAATTCAGTAGATCTGTATGCAACCTCCTTTACGTTGGATCCAGCGCCGAATGCCGCACGCAACAGTTCAGAAGTCTTCACTACCTGTGAGTAGGCTGTACGCCTGACAGGTGACTGGCGTTGTTTTCGTGCAGTCCTCAGTCAGCTTCATCGGGGGTGCTTTTGAAAATTTCAATCCCCCACAATTCACCGGGAGCTTTTGTTCGCTGTCGTCCTCTCTAGCTCGTTGCCTATTGTGGCACCAGTGCATGCGTGCTTCAGTGCTCGTTTATCCGGACCTCTTTTGCAGGAAGCTCTGACTGACCCATTTATGTGCCGCTGGTAGATTCAGCAGTAGCCAGGAATCCGTATGTTGTTGCTTGTCTTCGATGTTGGGGTTTGTTAGAATCGACAAAGACAGGTGAGACTGGAATAGCCATTTCTGGCTTGTTAGCTATCGTCAACCAGTCATACCCGACCCCCCGAAGTGTGGAACACCCAAGGCTCCAACTCGCGACCCGTTAGCTAGAAGTCCACGCCTCTAACCACTGGGCCACGAGCCCATTGCCCTGCTTCGTATCAGCTGACTTGAAGCAGAAATAGCTGCAATAGTGACTGTTTAAGTACCATTAATTTTTCACTTCGATTTTCGATGTTTTTTTTAATTCAAATGTGTCATTCAAAACATGCCTAAAATATTCATTCTTTGCACATTTGGTAGAAAACTGCGTCTTCGTTAAATTTTATCCTTGAGCGAAATATAAAATCCGGTTTTGTAAAAGCTCTCATTATGGGATAATTTAAGCGCGTGAAATGGCCCCTTCATAAGCCCTCGCGTCTCTGATTTTACTTATGTTGCCTGTAAAGACTACAATATTGCTCAAGTGCACTACTAATCTTTACGAACCCCAAATGCTCACCCTCTTAATAACATATGGAAATGAACTATTTTCTGATCGCGGAAAATGCATTGCTTGTAGTTTTGAAACCGTCAATGCAAGTGGAACGGCGGTTAAGGTCCAAAATTATTTGGGAAATGGAAAAGCTTTTTTTAAAAGAAGACGTGGTTTTCTGCAAAATTTGTAGGGGAATAAATGTCTTTATGCAGACTTTCTGGGAGATGTAGTTGAATTTAAAAAGGTATCAAAAATCAATGAGAAAGGTTAATGCGAATTAAACAGCCAATTTTATAGAGTGTTGGTTTTTCAGGCGGCCAAAAATAAACATTTTCAAAGGCCGGTATCCTGGGATAACTGAATTTTCACAGAATTATGCCGCATAATTATCTGTTTTACAGTCCTACGTAATTAGTATTTTCGAGTCGAAAACACATTTTAAAATTTCGGTTAATATTTTTTATGAGTTAGCAAATCTACTGTATATTCAAAGTAAATGGCACGCTCGCTGTAGAAACCAATGTCTGCCAGCACGCATTTGTTCCATAGGCCACTAGGACAATTCAGTCGTTTTTACGCAAAAAAATCGTACGTTGGTTTGACTATCGCAAACAACTGGGGTCCCTCTAAGTGAGGCGATTTATGAGACAGTTCAGGACTATGTGTGGAAGCGCCGCCATTAGCAGAAGGCGAGCGCTGCAAAATACCATCTCTACACACGATGTGCTCCCTAGCCGGATGCACGTACTCACACATACGTGGACCACCCTAAGCAATCGATCTGTCAATCACGGCCCACCGAGTCGAGTGTGACGCATGCACTGGCAATAACTCAGGTCCATTAAAACTCAATTTAATTTTTCCTGTTGTCGCAGTACGTGGAGCATGTGAAACAGTCTGGTTGTGAGATGGAAAATAACTGAAAAGTGCAAATCTCAGGCAGATACCGAGGCATGTGACATAATCTATAATGTGGTGGAAAACTACGTACTGGGATCGTTGAGCACTGGCAATATCTGAAGTCTAATATGACTTCATTTAATATTTTGGCTGTTATTGTGATGAATAATCAATGACAGGCAATGAAGATGCCTAACGGGTGGAAAGCTATTTTGCAAGCAGCTGACCTTCAACTCGTCAATTGCGACAAAAGGCCGTGAATGAAAGTTCAGATGTCTGTCATGTCCTTACTGACATAACGTTCTCTTGTTCGCAGTAAATTTCTCGTGGACTGGAATAGCCAGACATTAAGTATCTGAAGACAGGGCAATTTACTCAGTATCATCTGACTTAACGCAGCCATGTCTGAAAAATTCACTAATTTTCTGCAGACGACAGTTTTATTTGTGCTCGCCACTGAACCGCCTCAGATTGTTTCCTTAAACAACAAGAATGTAGTCACTAAAAACGAAGTTGGCGAGTTCCGGAATGCATTGCCCTCATCAGCCAATCATACCCAACCCCGATCATGTTTGTCGATGATCTAGGGATCCGGATTCGAACTCCAAGTGATCACACTTCGAATTTGCGTTGGCTGGCTGGTGACGGCTAAAAAGCCAGAAACGTTCATTTGGAACTCCCCTGCTTTTTGTCGGCACTACCTAATTTCCCTATACCACTAGCGGCATTGGGCTAAATGTATATTAGCACTGGTGGGGGGGGGGGGAAACGCGGATATCTATTGCCAAGTAAGAGGTACGCTTCCGCATCTTTTCGGCTTTTGTTCTGTAGTGTGTATTGATGCGGCAACTGCGTTTATGTGACAGGAGATGGTTGCAGTTGTAGTGAAGAATGCTCTCCGTGCTTGTCGCTTTTCAGAAGACACCAGTCTGGAGGGCTCCGTTACCCTACCTCGATACCCGGACGTCGAGGAAGGGAAGCATCCGGTCCTTTTTTTGTGAAACCCGTAAAGTCGGCAAAACTCGCCTTGTTGATGTTTTCCTTTTGATAGTAGCCGACAATTCCCCGAGGTCATGCAGCCAGATGAATCATGCATCAACTGTCTTACTAATTTTTATGTCGCGTGTTAAAAGTTCAGGGCGAAGTTGAAGGGAAGAAAGTCGCTCGGAACAGGATAACTAACACGACGGCCGCTTGCTGACGAAAACTCCAGAAATTATTGGCTATGTATGTTCGTTTAACATGTTAACTGTTTTGCCCATTTGTCGTGTGTCTGACAAGGAGCAGTTGTAATGGTGTAGGAAAGTTAACCAGTAAGATTTTTTGCTTTTCCCAAAGATCATATTTAACCGTAACCTATATTTGCTGGATTGCCTACTGCGAGTTGATGGCACGGCCGAGCCCGCATCTAGGCACACCACCTCGTCCACACACCAGATGACCAGGATTTTAACGAACAACATCATCAACAACTACGCCAGCAGCAGAGAGCCGAGGACGATTGGGTATCGGGAGCGCCAGCGAACTAGGTGTCATCGCATACCAGGCTGATCCTAGAATAGCAGACGCTTTCTCGTTCGACTCTAACCACCCCGACCTTCGACATGGACCGCTGATTTGTCTCCTCCCCCCCCCCCTCCCTCCTCCCGAGCAATGCGGGGGGTCTTGTGCTAACTTCCGGGAAGGGAACCGAGTCTCGTGTCCTTACTCTTACCCTAACGCTAGCTTTAAATCTACCCCACAGCCACCTGTATTACGGTAATCTCCCGCCTCCACACCCTGCCGGTGAGCCAGTATCTGGTAGAAGGGAAAACTGTGTTCTATGCAGAATGCGGGACAAATAAGTTAGATCAAGTTGGTAGGCGAACAGAGCGTCACACGCCCAACGCCGCGGAACTGGTGTCCGACTGCCACTTGGGCAAGTCTCCGAGTGTCTTAGGCGGGAACATGTCTGTACCGAAAACCGGACAGGGTCATTTAGTTTCAGGAACTGACTGGACGCTATGGTAACATTGTGCAGGACCTAAAAATGCCAGAATAAGGACTGCTACTAGTGCGAATACGTGCAATTTTGGACCAGACAGAGATCCGTTCCGGCAGCAGCCACTCAGGGCTTCGTCCCGCTACAACACATTGTTACATAACACTATATCGGCCTTTTGAGACACACTTGGCATGAATAAAATCATCAGTCCGTTCCTATCTCGCGAGTAAAACTAATCTCAAAAAGCCACACGACAGTTCGACTGTCGATTTCGACGATGTCCACCGTGTGCTTCACAGCTGCAGCAGCGGTGGGAGCAGGGACGGTGACTTGCGGAGGGGTTTGTAGTGCCAGTAGACTTGCGCTGCTTCTACCTACACTCTCTCCTCCTCCCCCGCCTGGGCCCGGTGTCAAGACAGAGTCAAGATGGCCGGAGACGAGAGAGGCCGCAGGTGGATGGCTCGGATGGATCCTCACCTTGGCGTTCCACCACACCCCCTGGTCCACACAACAAATAACCAGGATCTTGACCAGCACAACAGAAACTGGAGGCTGGCACGACCGAAGCCGCACCTAGGCGTGCCGTCAACGCCTGCCTCGGATCCCACACTGTGGTTGGAGTGCCATAAAGGCCACATTAAAAAGGGGCCATTGCAGCCTGACTCTCAGACTACCACCAGTCAAGGAGGAGGTCCAAGTTACCCCGTCAGTTGGCAACCTTCCAAGCCACGGCTTTTAGCTCACCGTGATAGCTTCAAGCGCGTCAGATTGTTTATAGTGAGGAGAAAGTGCGCTGAGTCGTCGACCTCACTCTCCCTTCCCACTCCCACACCCCAGCCGCTGTCCGAGCCGGTCAGCAGACTGGAGTGGGAAATGGGCGCGGTGGCTGTCACAGTTGACTGACCATGCCTGCGCGCGCCACAGCACGACCTGGCCCCCCATACACACAACACCAGGATTTCACACGACGGGGATTGAACGGCGTGTATCTCACTTGCGTGAGAGGGCCGTGGACGGTGCTGTTTCAGCCCGTTTCCAGCCCACGAGTCCGCCACTCCACACAACACACACACACAGCGCGACGAGCTGCGTGTACGGAGTGGAGGCGTCAATCAGCAACCTTCCTATCCTCGACGCTTGACGTGTCGGGATAGTCTCAGACTCAAGTCACCAGTGCAGTCGAGGCCGCATGGGGACCGAGTCGAGATGCACACTTCCCACTTGCGTGGAAGGTGGCAGTTGGGTGCATGCGGTGGGTGAGTGATGATGTGTGGCGGGGTTGACAGTGGTGGAGGATGTAGGGAGTGTGTGGATGTGTGGCGTAACCGGCGGTTATCTACCGCAGGTCGTCGTGGATGCGCATGTGGCCGAATAGACCCATGTGATGCCTGAAAGTGCGAGGGCAGTGTGGGAAGTTGAGACGAGCGTGGTGGGTGTAGGTTGATGTTCCAGGTACTGCTTCGCCAGTCTCTGTGTGATGGATTCGCAAGTGACCGACCAGGCAAATGTGTGAGGTGAAGTTGCGGTCGCAGTGAGGGCAGGTATAGTCCTGATCTTCACCGCTGGGGTCGGAGGTAGTGGAGGTGGTGTCGAAGATTGTGTCAGGGTTGTTGATGTGCGAGATGGTCGCAGGAGCGGCCGTCGTTGGAGCAGTGGAGGGCGATGATGATGAAGATGATGATGATGACGACGACGACGATGATGATGATGATGATGATGGTGGTGGTGGTG
>CACRXP010000368.1:222125-242428 GCA_902702965.1 Spirometra erinaceieuropaei | reverse complement strand
TTTCTGCATGTTCATCCACAGTCCTTCACGTCAGGTCCACGAAGGTAGAGTACAGGTGGATCCGCATCTTCTGGCACTTCTCCTGAAGTTGACGGGCGGCGAAGATCATATCCGTTGTCCCACGATGACGACGGAAGCCGCATTGGCTTTCCGGCAGAAGGCCCTGTTCCAGATGGTTGTTGAGGCGGTTGAGCAGGATGCGAGCGAAGATCTTCCCGGCGATGTTCAGCAAGGAGATGCCGCGGTGATTGTCGCAGACTTGGCGATTCCCTTTTCGCTTGTAAAGGTGCACGATAGTTGCGTCCTTGAAATCTGGCGGGACTTCACCTTGACGCCACATCTCCTGGAAGAGCGCAGTCAGGTGATCCATCAGTTGGGGACATCCGTGTTTGTAGACCTCAGCAGGGATTGCGTCTGATCCGGGTGCTTTTCCGCTGGAGAGCTGTTGCACGGCCCTGATCGTTTCCTGGAGAGATGGCGGGAGGTCGAGGTCCACGTTAGTCGCCACTTGCGGCAAGCGGGCGATGGCGGCGTCGGAGATGACGGAGGGGCGGTTGAGGACGCCTCGGAAGTGCTTGGCCCATCGCTGCAGGATTTGTGTCTTCTCAGTCAGGAGAGTGCTGCCACCGGCGCTGAGGTTAGGAGCAGTG
This sequence comes from Spirometra erinaceieuropaei, assembly GCA_902702965.1. Lineage (NCBI taxonomy): Eukaryota > Metazoa > Platyhelminthes > Cestoda > Diphyllobothriidea > Diphyllobothriidae > Spirometra > Spirometra erinaceieuropaei. Next base: position 241,778 of record CACRXP010000368.1, on the reverse strand, counting down.
CCCTTCGTCGGCGGACCGTAGAGAGCTTTGATTGCGGAGAAGAAGTTCTTCCATTCGTTCCGGTCCGCGTACCCTTGGATCTCCTCAGCTTTGCGAGCAGTCCAGGCGTCGTGCATGTCGCGCAGTCGTTGCTGAAGGTGTCGGCGACTGCGATAGAAAGCAGCTCTGTTGTCGTCAGTGGGATGGTTTACGTAGGCTTTGTGTGGGCGGTTCTTCTCGGCGTGCAGTCCTGGTGTTGGCGGCGTGCGCGACCGAGAAAGGCTAGCGCCATCAAATGGATAGTGTCTCGTAGTTGGCACCAGCGATTCTCGGCAGAGGCGTTCTTGGCAGCGGCGGCATCGGCGGCGGTAGCGATACAAAGGTTTTCTAGCCGTTGAGCTAGCTTATTGCTGAAATGAAGATGGTGTGCGGGCAAAGCCAACAAGGCAACATTCAGCTTACCTGGGGGTCGCTAACCTTGTGGTCTCTTGAGAGGCTTTAGGCGAATACGCATCTTCGAGATGACGAGGCGATGGTCGGTCCACCCGTCAGCACCCGCGATCGCCTTTGTCACCAGCACGTCCCGCTGATCTCGCCTCCGGACGAGGACATAGTCCAGCAGGTGCCACTGACGCGACCGAGGATGCCTCCAGGTGGCCTTCTCTTGCTCCGGCAGACAGAAGAAGGTGTTCGTCAGGATGAGGCGGTGTTCTGCGCAGGTGCAGAGAAGCAGCAGACCATTGTCGTTTGAGCCGCGGAGACCGTGGGCACCCAGCACTCGTCTCCAGGCAGTATGGTCTGTGCTGACACGGGCGTTGAAGTCACCAAGGACAATCAACTTGTCCGCCTTCGACACAGTCGCCAAGAGGGCGTGCAGGTCCTCGTAGAATTTGTCTCTAACGGCAGTGCTGTTTTGCACATCCGCAGTCGCTCACTCACACCTGGACACGCGTTGCACTGTCATCTGTCCGACATGCATGACCGGTTGGAACCGCCATCACAATCCTGTGCAGAATAGGGTCCTCCTGATTTTGTCCTCTTCTTCCCCTAGACGGGACTTTCTGTGTAATTGTGGTTATCAAGGTGCATCTTTTCCCCTAGATTATGCATATTTTTATAATTTCATGTGAGTTTCATATGAGTTCTCCAAGGCGAACAACGTAGCATTAATTTCGCGTGTCAGCGCCTTTAAAGGGTTCGTTGCACATGGGACATAGAACTGTCGGTCTTCCAGTAAACCTTTGGCTGTTTGAAGGTAGTCTGTCCTGTCCAGTACAACTGTGGCGCGTCCTCTGTCCGCTGGCACGATGACCAGCCATCATCAGCCAGTCATGCCCAACCCAAAGTGTTGCAACTCCTGGGCCTCCCTGTGAGAACACATCTACCATTGTATAGACCCTGTTGAAACCGACAGGACAGAGAGCCCGTGGCTATGTAGTCCGTGCGCTGGACTTCCAACCAAAAGATTGCGGGACCGAGCCCCGGAGCTGCAAAGCCTGGGGTTGGGGTATGGCTGGTTGATGATGGTTGATAAGCCAGAAACGGTTGGCTGTGCTCCGAATGAGTATGCCACACTACGCGATCGGTGAGCGTCCCTCTACCACCGACAGCGATTTTGGATATTACGGCTATCGCGGAAAGCAGTTTGTCCTATTTCCTAAAGAGTGTTTAAAGGATTAGTTATTTTTGACTTCTAGTATGATTTTGAAAGTGCAGAGACCAAAACGCCCCTGTTGAATAGTATCATCTCAACTTTAAAGACACTGATTAACAGCTATACTGGTATACTGTTCAGCGTATTTATTTTCTTGGACTATAGTGGCTTCGTCAACGGTTGGCTAGTTATCCCAAAAATGTTGTATTTAGCAGCATATGCCTTCATCGCATATTTGTCTGGTTGTAGCGTACGACAATAAAGTCGAGGGGAAATAAAATATGCCTGGAGATTGCAGTTAAACCTAAGGTTAAGGTTAAGATTACGGTTAGGGTCAGGATACAGAAATAGGTACGCCTAAATGCGGGCTCAGCCGTGCCATCCACTCACCTTCCCCCCCCCCCACCTCCGGTCTTCCTGACTCTTTCTTGACACCGAGTGCAGGTGGGGAGCAGGAGGAGAGAGTGTGGTAGAGGCTGTGCAAGTCCACTCTCACCAAAAAACTAGTCTCTATCCCCGTGTTCTAGGAAAAATATATCTAAGACGTGTCGGGAAGAAAGTGCTACAGAGTCAGCATGATAAGGATGCTGCATTTCCAAACGCATTAACTATGAACAAAATATGATGACTGACTAAGCGTATTGGATTGAATATTCGATTCTCGCTGGCCTAAACACAGTACCTTCGACTGAGTCCTAGTTTTAGTGCGGTTTCAAAGATGACTTCGCTGTATTTGTGGGCAAGTGTTAATTTATTGCCGGAATCGGACGATTCATGGTGAGTATTGCCTTCTCCGCTCCAGGACTGTAGCAAAATGTATCTCTTAGTCCGCGTCTGTGTGCATTGCCGTAAATCGTGGCGGTTAGGTGTACCCGATGAGCGCCCTATAAATAGGATCCGAAACGGACCCGCGAACCATTTGGAATGTTCAACAGCAAACGACCAATTGCCCTGACTTTCTCCCTACTGTTGGTGTCCTCGTCTGCTCTGGTTTTACCGGCCCCAAAGGCCAGTGGGGATCTCGAGAGATGTGTATGTGAACGCTGCGACCTTGAGGCAAACCCACTGCGCCCTGTTAGCTCGGACTGCCATGGGTGCGGACCAATAACCTGCTGCATTTACTGTGTTCCTCAACGTAGACGCAGATGTTGCAGGCAATATTGTTGCCTCCTGCCATGGGGGTCCTACTGGTGATGTTGAGTACTGTTGCTATTTCAACGTCAGTAATTTCGATAAATATTTTCACTAATTGTTTGTTTTTGTAGTTGGCTGTCGTTGCCCTTCCTATCGTAGGTTCGAATCCCACCACGGTTGTCGAGTCTTTCACAAGTGGGTCAGATAAAACGTTTCTAGGTTTAAAAAACTGAAACTCATGCACCGAAATTGATGTTGTCCTGTGTATTATTATCCAATGAGAAAGTTCTAGAGTCGGTTTCGACGCTGACCATTGTGTGCTCCACAGCAAGGCGGAACAGGGATGGTGACTTGCGCGTGAGTTAGTTTCAACCGAAAGCAGACTTTCGCAGCATCTACCGCACTCTCTCTTCCCCACGCCCCAACTTGAACCAGGTGTCAAGACAGAGTCAAGAAGACCTGAAGTTGGAGGAGGGCGCAGGTGGCTGGCGCGGCAGGAGCCGCACCTAGGCGTGCCATCACACCTCCTGGTTCACAGCATACACTTGCCCAGAATTTTTCACCAACATCAACAACAACACCCCGAAAGGATTCAGAAGGACGAGAATGATGACTGAGCAGCCATTCCCATCACCTGTGTTTCTAACAGGAGCGAAGGCGCATGACAGGGCAGAAGATGTCGGCGAACTGCTAGCGCATACCTGGTTGTGAGGTCCATGGTTTGCTGATACTGGCCTAGCACACGCTTACAGACCTTTTGGCCTACTATTGTCTGATAGAGATTTATTGAATCGAAGTCAGTATAACGTATCATTATCAGCGAATTGCTCAGCTCTTGCTATATCAATCCATCCGCATCTCCACGAATATAGTCCTGACCTCATGACCGGTGTGTCAATAAGTCCCTATCGTGGATAGAGTTCATCAAGGGAACATTTCTCGTCTTAGTTGGCGCGGTACTCCCCCGTGTCACCTCCCCCCCCCCGGCTACAGCGAATTTCTGTCGGTTTTTTTATATCCTCAAGACCACAAATGTGCCTGCGACAGAAGGACCGTCCTCGCACGTACTCTGCATTCCCTTTGTTTTGATGGGCAAACTGTATTTCGTCGATAGTGTACTTTGTGAGTTTTTGAAATGGCTACCCGGCTATTAGAGACGAGACGTCCTCGTCGATGCGACAGAGTTTCTCTCTTCACTTAAAATACAGGATCACAACTAAGGCTATTACGCTTTCGTACTTGAAATACCATACTCTCTAACCTTACCGTAAGTTTTGGAACCCACCAACTCTGTGCGGTATTCTCACTGACCACGTGACAAAAACGCCTACTTACAACAATTGCGTAGTTGATTATATCTCGTCATTTTTCGAAAGGTTTTGCGCACGTCATTGTGCTTCAACTGAGCTCAGACAGATTTGTCACCGGATGATTTCGGGTAAAATCATTTACAAAATCATCCGCCGTGAGTGCTACTCCGAAGGATCGCATTTTTTAATGTTAGACTTTGTCGACAAAACAGTGTAGTCTTCCGATGAGTGCAATAGTAATCTTCCATTGTAGCTAAGGTCATCACATCTAGATAAATCCTACTTCAGTCCATCACTCAACCATTGGCTGGACACAAATTTGGGGCATATGGATGTCCAGGTAGGGGTTACGTCAGGTAGGGGTGACGGACTGCTAAACGAGTTTCATGCACGACTTGGTTGCTCCGAAACGGCCCTTAACTACCAAACCAGCTCTCATACGTGGCTCGCCGAAGTTATGCTCCTGCAGGACTACAGTTCCGAACAACGAGCCAGCGAGTGTGCGTGTCCACATACCGGTAGCGCTGATCCCTGATCGCTCCCTCCCCCCTCCCTCCCTATTGGAAAAATGTCTACAGAGATGGCAACATGCAATTTCGTAGGGAGATTAAGATTAAAAAATAGATAGGGACGCTCACCGAATGCATTACAGAACTCACAAGTACTGTTGTTCATTAAGACTTAATCTCGAGTAGCTGTTCAGCCGCTAGCATTATGGACAGAATGCCCTTCCTGATAAAGACAAGGGAGACTGGAATGTCCATTTCTGGGTGTGGCTGGTTGGTGACTGCTAACAGGCCAAAAATGGTCATCCCAGTCTTCCCTCTCTTTGTCCAGAATGTCATTCTGTCTATAATACTAACCGCTGAGCGGCGGCCGGTGGAGATCGACATTCAGCCTTAATGCACAACGGGACGTGTGAGTTCCGTAATGCAATCGGTGCGCATCCTTTTACCATTGTTAATATACCCTATCGCAACCAACAGGGCAGCCAGCCCGTGGTTCACTGGTTAGGGTGTTTAACTTCTAACCAACAGTCTGCAGGATGGAGCCTGGCACAGTCTTTCCGGTTTCCCTTTGTCTTTGTCGATGATGCGCGTATCGTGTATTTTAGGGTAGTAGGCAATGTCCTTGATGACCCAATTGAAAATGGTACATATAATATAAACGTTAAAAACCCATCTTACTAACATTTTGTCAGTAACATACTGTTCACGGAAAACGTTTTTACTGTGCGGAACTTCAAGGGATGCAGCAGGCGGTCTTTTCAATGTACATACGACATTTTAAGTGCAACTATATACAATCTAACTTGCTTCGTCTTTCGACTAAGCAAAGTTGTGACCCACGGGGAATTCTGCGGCCACCTGAGATGACTCAGTAGCCGTATTTAGGGACAGCATCGCTAGTTCTCACGGGAAGGGGATGGAAAATGGACCCCAATAGAAATTCCGGGAATGCACGTTATCCGCAAGCAGATCATGACTCTTGGTCCAAACACTCTCCCAGCCCATTTCCTGCCCCACCCTAAGCTGAAACTGCAGATTCCAAAGTACTGGGTGGAACACTTTAGAAGCATCCTCAATCAGCCGCTCACAGTCTCCGACGGCGCCGTTAGACAGTCACCTTTACGTGGAACCGAACACCAAGCTGTACACCAGATGTGCGGCAGCCAAACACCGGTCGAGGTTTACAAGTTCAAGGGCCCTCGGCTGGTTGGCAAGCCGATTTCGCTCCTCCAGAAGGCATGGCAGAAACGACAAGTCTCCCGGAAATTCAAGGATGAGGCAGTCGTCCAAATCCTGAAGTCCAGAGTAAACAGCCAACCTTTTAATAAGCCCAAAGATATCTCGCTGCTCAACGTCGCAGTGGAAGTATTCTCCTGCGCATTGCATATCCTTCTGAACAGGCGCTTGGCAAGTGAATCTTCTCGAAAATTGTGTTTGAATTTATAAGTGGCTGTAACGTCTCATCAGAAAGTTGCGCATTCTTATCACGCCGGGGTCACCAGTGCGTAGCGTCCGATAGGCGTCTGACAGTGCCACAATCATCAGGTGAAGGCCCGAGTACCAGGAAAAGGCAGAAGTTAGAAGGATGGAGAGTTTGAGGTAGACTTAACCATGAGTTTCTTTCTTAACCAGCAGCTGCCGCAGGCAAGGCCAGGGTTTGTGTCGACTGCGTCCGGTAATGTCTGAAAGAGAGCGAGATAGTGGTCTGAGCTGCGGGGGCAAGTTTAAGCACTGCCCAGATGGTTCGTGTTGCATTCATCGAGGGGTCATGTGTCCAATGGCCTATGCTTAATCGGCCGCGGACTGGCGTGTTCAAGTGGCGCATGGGCGGCCGGATACGCCTGGACGAACGTACCAGAGATATAGCCGACCAAGGTGCTGAAGGCCAACCCGCCTGGAATTATACGCGTCTGTTTTGCAGCAGGGAATTTTCCGGTAGACTTTCTTGACCAGGAGTTGTCTGAGACCCGAAGCAACAAGGGTGGCCGGTACAGAGATAATAGAGTCACTACAGAGCCGCGAAAAAGTCGGATGACCTTTACAGATCGCCATGTACAAGAGATTCGTCCAGAGATGCGGGCTAGCCTTAACACCTGGAAGGAGGCACTATCACTGGGACAAGAGCTTTATTAGCCTGACGTTTCGGATTCCTGCTCGAACCGAGCCTCAGAGACAAAAAAGATACGGGTGGTTCATGCGTAAGGGGCTGCAGTATTTATAGGCTGCAGTAGCCATGCCACCGCATACCTATGAATATTCAGGGTTCCCCCCACCCTTCATCAGGGATTATTGCACGCGGCGTGATGGCCGATATTCGCGTCGTTAATTGCTGCAATTTCATCACGTGCGTTGGATGTTGGCGTGATGATTGCTCGACCATCTGACGCCCTGACCCGGGTGTTGGGAAGAATGTTCCCCAGTGCGCTCCCCGCGTGGCCAATTACTCCGCCTAAGCGAAGTCTCAACACGCTGTATTGAATGGGAAGATCATTGTACTTGTTAATAGACTGGGGGCCAGTAAGCCATGACTCAAGCAGCACCCGGCTCACGCGGTTGTCACCTCTTGCGAGAATTTCGGCCTCGTCGGATTTGAATGTGTGGACGGAACCCGTCGAATGAGCCGCAACTTGACAGCTGGCGTCATTTCTCCGCACGGCTGCAGCCTGTTTAGCCATTCGCGTTCGGAGCTGTCTTCCGGTTTCTCCGACGAAGTTGCTTTGTCCGCAACTGCACCAGATCCGATAAACGACTCCAGACGTTTCTAGCCGTGGCAGTGGGTCTTTCGGTTGCATTAGCGGACGCCTGATGGTTGCCTCCGGTCTGTGTGCCACTCCAACCCCAAGTGGTGCGAGAAGGCGGTCGACAGCTTCTGAAACGTTCTTGACATACGGAAGTGCCCGCGAAGATTTGGTGTCCGTGCGGTTAGGCCTTTCGTCCCTTTTGCGTATGCACCGGTTGACAAAGTTGCGCGGGTAACCATTGGCTTTGAATACCCGTCGGAGGCATTGTAGTTCGGCAGTCTTGTCTTCCGGCTCACTGCAGTGCGTTTCGACACGCCGATAGAGCGTCCTTACACAACTGCGTTTGTGACTGATTGGGTGATTGCTGCTGAAGTTCAGTACTTGCATCGTATTTGTCGCTTTCCTGAATACTTTGGCTTTTAGTCCACCACAATCCTTGCGGCATGCGAGGACATCCAGGAAGGCCAGCGCGTTGTTCTCTTTCTCCTCCATCGTAAATTGTATGTCCGGGAAGACCGCATTCAGACGTTCCATGAATGTCAGCAGTTGATCCCGGTCGATAACGACGAAGGTATCATCCACATACCGGGCCCATAACTTCGGTTTGTGGTACTGGAAGACCAGCGACTCTAACCGTTGCAGGACCGCCTCGGCGATGAATCCCGAAATATGCGAACCCATTGGTTTTTCCTTCACCTGTTCGTGGATTGTCCCGTCGAACGTGAAGTACGTCCTAAGACAGAACTTCAGGAGCTGAATGACTTGGGCGCGTCCAAGACGATTCTCCGTTTCATCGTATTTGCTTTGTAGGGGCACCTCGATTGTCTCGATCGCCATGTCCTGGGGAATGGAAGTAAAAGCGAATGTAACATCAAAAGTTGCCATGTAAACGAGTCCGAGAATCTTGACCTCCGGCTGCGCCAACTACAAAGAACTCCATATCAAAGTCAGTGGAACGCAAATCGCAAGTGTGGAAAAATTCGACTGCATCCGAAGAACTGTTTCAAGGAATGCCAAGACTGAATATGAAATTGCCCATCGGATCTCCAATCACAGCTGGTCAAAAAACTCAGTTTGGAGTAGTCGTTGCCACCACCGGGACCGAAAACATCCGTGTATAAATCCGTCATCCTGAAGCCGTTCTGGTTGGGGCGGAGACTTGGACAGGTTGCTCAACGACTTCCATTCAAATCGCCTCCGAAGAATACCAGGGTTTGTTTGGAAAAACAGGATCCTCGATGCGAAAGTCCTGAAAAGGATTCCTCAGCGTTCACGCCATAATAGGACAACTTAAACTGCGCTGAAGCGGCCACATTAAGATGACGGCTGACGAGCGCCCACTCAATCGGCTCTTCATCGACGACGTCGCCAATTATGAAATGCTCCCTCAAAAATCTGGGAGGATCCACTCTGAAGATCGATTAGTCTGGAGAAAAGCAGTGACTACTGGAGCAGCGATCTAAAAAACCAACCAGAGCGCCATTGTTAAATCCGAAAGAGCAGACCGCGGGCTCAAACCCAACCTGTGCCCACTGCGGTCGCGCGCAAACATCACGATTTTACCTGGTCGGTTGCTTGCTATTCCATCGCACCGAGACCGACGAATAAATGTCATGAGCACCCGCCTGAATCATTCGCATCGGTGACGGGCACGCAGCAAAGCAAGGGCCAGCAGCGAATCGGCCGGGGGTGGGTGGCGGACAGAAGAGCAGAGACGCCAAATGGCGGCGACCAAGTGAGTGAACTGACACACACACCCCCAGACCCCTGTTTACATGCACATAGCATGCATCACTCTGTTGTACCCTGGTGGTCCTAACTGCCGATCAGGTGATGTGTGGTACGCACAGACGGTCTATCGTCGTTCTGTTAGCCAACCACATCACCCAGTGGTTGACAGAGTGAGGCTTACATAGAGAAATGCATTGTTGCTGCACTTCGCGCATTCGCCACTACAAACGATCTAACGCTCTCGAATCTATCACGACACGTTAGACGTCGAGATGCGGAGGGCTACCAACTGACGGGGTAAGTCAGTCCTTTCAGGACGGCGAGTCAGACACAATGGTTTCCTCTAACTACTGCCGAGACGGCACTACCATTCAAATTGGATCCCAGTCGTCCCCTTTGTTCTTTGTAAACTTGGTATGCGCCTGTTAATCGAGACCGTGTGTAGCACGCGTAGACGGCTTGCTTGAGACCAAGTGATGCTTTACAGTGTGCATTCAAAAATGTCATTATAGAAGAAGTCGTAGCACTGGCACTACCACGATTTCAGTAGAAGCATCAGCAGCAATAGTGGTGGTATCGGAGGTGGTAGTAGTAGTAGTAGTAGTAGTAGTGGTAGTAGTAGTAGTAGTAGTAGTAGTAGTAGTAGTAGTAGTAGTAGTAGTAGTAGTAGTAGTAGTAGTAGTAGTAGTAGTAGTAGTAGTAGTAGTACCCGTGTCTGTTGCTTCACGACGTCCAGTGTGCTACGGATCGGTCAAACGTCACTCTTGTGTGGCTTCCTTCAGTCTTTCTAGAATTCTCTCGATGAAACTGTGCGGGAAAATTTTTAATATTGCCCAGCACGGTACTCAGCAATAACACGAACCGTATGCGTACAAGACTGTTGTTCCATAGCCCAACACGGCGGAGAAGCAAATCACGGCTGGCCACGAGGAAATTTAACGAAACTTGCAAGTCATTTTCACAGGAAAACAGCGTATATTTATAGCACCCCCTACAGATTGGCTGGCACTCTGTCCAGGCCGTATCAATAATTTCAAGAAGAGCCCTGCAACTTCTCAAGGACATGAGCCAATCAGGTTCAAGGAAAACACTGTTTCTGTAGCCAGTGACGAGAGGCGGGTTCTTAGCATGTAGCGGTGGGCAAGCGCGCATGCTTTCCATTGAGAATGTGGGCATTCCTAACAACTTCTGAGTCAAAAAAGATTTGTTGTAAAACAGACTACATGCTCCAAAATACTATGGCCAAACTCTCCAAACTGCATACCGAGTGGTGCGTAACGATTTTTTTTCGCGATATCTTTGGTTAAGAGTGCTTGGCATTCGGGTATCACGCGGCATCCAAATCGATGGCAAAGTGTCCGACTTAATTCCTCCTGCAAAGAATCAGCATTCTTACCTCCGATTGTGTACGCGCGAAGTTGTTGAATGACTAACCGACAATGGCAATTAAGCCGATAATAGACGCCCATGTCTCCTCTGTCTTTGTCTGCACTCTTTATCGATTAATTTTACTAGGTTAGAGGATGATTTCTGAATTATGTCAAGAAACCCCTAAAAGGTCCAAGGAAAACTGCGTTATTTGGAGCTGTACAAAACGACTGTCACTTGCATTAGCATTGGAACAGAACTAATTTCACCTCCTAGATCCACAAATCGGTCTTCAAATCAAAGTATGCGTAATTATCAACAAATCCTTTCCAAAGGGATAGTTCTGAATTTGTCATTGCAGCTTGCCTTTAAAAAACCGGCAAATGCAGAAGAGCGCACTTAACAGCCTTCAGTTTTTTTAATAATTACTAAAATATGCCTCAATCTCGGTACTAGAAAAATCCTCATTTTGACGTCTGACATTTACCCCTGAAACCAGTACCAGAGGTAAGAGTAAAAGGAAACGAATATCTTCCGCAAATACTCCCGTGTTACTCTTGAAAAGACTAATTGACAAACACCTGTTTTCGGTAATTCTTCGTCAGGCCAATAGAATTACATGAAGCAGTGAAAATGTACAAGATCAACAGCGTTTATAGGTGACTCAAGGGCAATTAAGTCATTAACACTCATCTTCTTCACGTCGCCCGCATGACGAGGTCGGCAGGTTTTGGTCCGCAGAGCTAAGGGAGGGAGCGAGAGAGTCTTTGAGTGATGTTCTTGGATTGAGTGCACGGGTTACCCATCACTGTAGTTAGGGATTTGGGGCGGCATGTCGTCATCACTTGGGGCTGGCGTTGGCGACGGCAGAGAGAGAGAGCTTGCGTCCGGATTTTCTTACAGCATAACACCGCATTTGCTAGCCGTATAGCCACTGCCTCGGTCGTTACTAGTATCCGTTGGCTTAGATCAATATGTTTGAAATGTTTACTATTCTGACACATACCTAATAAATAAAAGGTCCCTCACTGGCTACTGATTGTTGACAGTAAGCTCGAAACAACGACTGAGTGGTCGCATTTAGGTGTTTGAGCATCAGGGAATGCTTCTTGTGCTCTATTTGTTGCTTCCAATATGTACTCCCGTCGCCCTTAGTATGCTCCACTAGTTCTTATATGGATGGGACCTGCAAGAATCGAGTAACAATTTTCCGAATTATATTAGCCTATCTAAACGAATTAAGTAGGAACTGTATGGTAATTTTCTTCAAAGGGGAACGCTAACCGCTGCAGTTTTGTTCCATTTGCCGCCTAACTGCCAGATAAGTGAGGAACACAAAAGGGGCTATTCCGCAAGCTGCGAAATAAACCCCTCCATTACGGTAGAGGAATCTGTAGGCAGGTCATACGTCCCACCCCATCCAACGACGTAGGTTCTTCGCCTGAATGAGTTTCGCATCGATAAAATAGGTGTTGATTATAAATCACTATTTTTTTCGCAAGCTGTATGCTCAGGTAGGTTAGTTAGAGACGAGGATTGCAAAGACCATTTCGATTCCAAAGCCGTGTCAAAGGTCAACTGGCAGGGCATACGCTGTCCGCGACAGAGAACCAAGCAATTCTTAATTAAAGGATTCGGCCCGACAGGAACCTAAAAGACCGAAATTGTCATTTTGTGCTGTTAGTTCCACTGTGGGATAACGACACTTCGATCCTTAAGGAGATGCTCCAATCCGTACACCGAAGTTATTGGGGTGTCCTATCGAACAAAATGTGAAAGTAAGAACCTCAGTCGGTGAGGCAGTCAAGTTCTTTGACCGACGTATGGACTACGCACTTAATCATATCATAGGTGGTAATGTGGTTGGCATTCCCCGTCTCCGTTAGCGATTACATAGTGACTTGGCGGCCCCGTTCGTCTTTCTGTTCACCCAACCGGATTTTCGTTTCGACGGCCGCCTCCCTTATTTCCATGTTGATTTACCAGCCTTGATGGACCAGTGCATTCTGACCCGTAGAGAGAAAGAATTGGGGTTCAAATCGCGGTTCTAGGAGGTAGCAACTGATCCCTTTGTCATCTAGTAGAAGATTCAAGTCCTTCCTAACAGGAAAACGATAATGAGGTGAGCACGGGACCTGTGGCAGCTTTAGAGTTCCACGCTGACCAGCACCCACTACACAGGTTCGTCTAGAAGTCACGATCAGAGAGGCATGTTTGCCATAATAAAACCCTATTCTGCAAAACTACGAAAATGGTTGATAGTGGAGTTCACCATGGGCACCGACCGACCAATCAGCGAAAAGCGCTTTGCCCATTGGCGGAAATGCGGCCTGCTTGGTGGCTGCTGGCGGTATGTCTGGAGACAACAGGTCAACCAGAGGCGAATGAGAGGTTGTGCGGCTGTTGACCAAGGCGAACCCTCAGGCATCTGATGGGCAGAAGCTGAGGCGGGGGATAGTCAAAGCCCCTTATCCCTCGGGAAAGAATTAATTAGACAAAATCCTTTGTACAGACAGCGAAATGAGAATGTGCACAGAGGCTATGGAAGTGGTGTATCGTCCGTCTTTCATACCAGGCAGACAAATTTATCCTGATCGACGGTGTATATGTGTTGAGGTCCACAAATAACCTAATCTGAGATGGTCAAATTTGGGTTGTCAGGGCTGATTCGCTCATAAAAGATAATTTATTGGCCCACAGTTGATGGGCAGCTGACGAATAAAAACTGTCCGTGTACGATTGGTCTGTTTGGGAGCCAATCAATGAATGAGGTTGTCTATGTCGGACGCAATGAATGCGTGAATTTATTCTCCCATTGGGTGTAAATGAGCTGTGCATCTCATAAGTAATAGGCAGTATCTTTTCAGTTCTATCGGCCGTAAATAGGGGAAGGTGGAAATATAGCCACGCCTTTTTCCAGCCAACATTTGTCGAATACAGCACATTTCCCTGCTCGATTAGGTCTACTGTTGTACAACATTGGTCATATCGTATTACTGGAGAAGATGCTGATATCATAACATAGGTCATTTAAAGGCAATTAGTAAAATATTGAACCAATAGTGTGTCATCTCGGAAGAGCGGTCGATTCAATGTGTGGACACGGCAATAGGACACCTCCGCTAAATTCCATAGGAGGGGGTACCCGTTCCCGTTTCCTAATCATAACTGTAACTTTAGCGGCTTTTATATTTGGTGGGAGGTGACCACACATACATTCCAGTGCTCTGCCGAGTCAACTTTTTTCTCTCCAAACGCTGCGGCTGTGGGTACTAGCATTGGTGAAGATTGCAATTCTTTTTGGCATGCATTCTCAACGTGTACACGACTACACGATTACAGTCGTTCTTCAATCCAATGACTCGCATCTTCTGGGGGTTCTCCATCTCCCTGCCAGCGATGTAGTGCTGCCATCCCGCCTACATCTGGCTTGAGCAACACGTAGTGTAACCTCCAGCAGCTAACAAGCCGCTCTTCAGTCCGCCATAAGTGAAATTGCACGCCATTGATTTCCAATCGCGATGCGAGCGTTTGCCTTGCCGTATGCTGCATTAAATCATGACTGAAGTAGGTGGGCTAACTCATGAAATGTCAACGAAAATTCCGAAATGCGTTTTCGTTTCGAAACGATTAATTAAATAGAATGGTAAAACTAATCAGCTATGTTGGATGCTACCTCAGGATACCTTCTTTCGCAATAACGTCCTTCCGGCTGCACGCAAAAACCACCCTCTGTAAAAAAATAACTATGTAAGTGGCATGAATTTTTCTCATTGTTTTTCGATGCCTCTAAAAGTCCAATTATACTGCATGGAAAACATGCACAGAAATATTCACCCTTTTGCTCATTCGGTAGAAAATTACGTCTTCTTCCAATCTTAGACTCGAAGGAAGGGTTTAATTCGGTTTTCAAAGACTTTTTCCAATTCGCGAATAAATTTGAACCCGCTCAATCGTAACACTTGGATTCGGGGTTTACAAACTACAAGTCGTATATTTTCTGCGTATGGAAAACCATTCATTTCTATACTGTAACAAAGGGGGGCAATTTCAGCCGTATTGTTAACCTTAACAACCATATCGGTAAATGCAGAACCGTGACGTGGTAGCAATCGGGAGATGGCACCCAAATATCCGTTGCCTAGAAATAGTACCTACTTTATCTATTTGAGCAGGTTATAGCCCTACTGTCCACATGTTGCTTCACTTAGATTATCACCGTCTCTAACAGTTGAGATGCGACCGCTGTAGACCGAGCCAGGGTTAATCACGGCTGACGAGTGACAGCAGCAGTGGAGTTGCGGGTAAACCCAACCTTGTATACCTTAGGAGAGTTGAGAAACGATCACTGTAGATCAACCACTGGTTTTCCATCCTTCAGATATGCTCCCTTAGGTCAGGAGCGACGACATTATTCCTTTTGCGGCCTATTCTGCAAGAACATAGCTTCGGACAGTTGGGGAATGATCCTATGTTTACCAACCTTGACAGTATCTTTAACAGCTGAAGAGCGAGCGCAGTAGTCGGTATGCGGATTAATCTACAGTAGCATACGTTCAGACACTTGCGACACGATCGCTGTGGACGGACCTTTTGGCTTATGGATTATGACCATTACTTCCTTAGGTCGGTAACGATCGCAGCTGTAGGTATGCGGCTCAATCTATGGCACCATACCTTTGGACAGTTGCGAAACGATCGCCGTAGACCACAGCTTCGTTTCTGAAAAAAATCTTGCTATTCCGGAGTATAATCCACGCATTCGAAGGCCTCATCCATTAAACCTCTATTACCACCTATCCCGTAAGACAGGCTGCTTTGGTTGACCGGATTTTTTGGGGGCCATCTCCCGATTGTTACCCGTGACGTTTTTAAACGGCCATTTCATGGTATTTAAAAATCTCACAATTAGAAACTTTTTAAATATCGAATTATTCCCTTCTTCGATTATCAAATTGGAAAAAGACGTAATTATCTACCGAATGAGGAAAAGAATGAATATCTTTATGCATGTTTTCCATGAAATATAATTGGACTTTTAGAGGCATTGAAAATCAATGATAAAAATTCATGCTACTTATGTAGACATTTTTTGCAGAGGGTAGTTTTTGCATGCAGCCGGAAGGAAGTTCTTTCGAAAGACGGCGTCCTGAGGTAACTGAAATATTATCAGAAAATAAAAACTTATTCCTGAGACTGCCTTGTCTCGGAGACGCAGACTAATGAGATGATGTACAAATAAGCTATCACGAGCGCCTTCGCCGCGGTGAACTTACGCGTATTCTTCAAAAACTGTCCCCTTCTTCGATTGGGTAGTAAACATCGATGTGTACTTATTCAGTCACCTGTTTCTGTAGAGCGGGATACATTGGCCTCAGAACGAGGCATTTGTAAAAGGGGATACGCAAACACATGCCTGCCTGGCTAGGTAGGGCGGAAAATCGATCGATGTCAAGTTCAATTCTCGCACATCTAATCGATACGAACCATCTAGGGCGCTATTCTAAAAGCTTACGCAAACGGGCGTTAACAACTGCTGGGCAGTGGCTATTCGGCCAGCAAATCCAGTGCTCAGTTTTCAGAAGACCTTAATACAGGCAGTCTGTCTTCCCTGGTCGACTCCAGGTGGAGATCGCACGCCGTCCCGACGCCCTGAGAACATTCACACACACTTCGGGTGTTTGGCATACACCCAACCTCGAATCCCTCCCCATCTTAAACTTCCTCAACACGCTGACTGCGTCACGCAGGCTGCTTAGAAATGATGAGTGCGACGAACCATTACCATTGAGAACCGTAAACCCTATCCATAGCTGATAAGTTCATGCTACATGCAACTGTAGTGGTCTGATGATAAATTGCCGAAAGCATATGTTTGCAAATTGGTTTTTCAATTACACATGATCCGGATGTCCAGCTGCCGTTAGCAGTTCAATATCTGTCCATTTCTAGCCTTTGATTTAAGATATTTAGTTCAGAGAGTAAGCGCATCTGATTATTTATTGCTTTGGCGTTATTTGAAGACGGACGCACACATTGTTCCTGATAAATACATTGTCCTTCGCGCTATGACCTTGTCGCCCACTTTACTGGTTGCCGGCCCAGCACATCCCCTCCACGGAGGAATGTGTGTACTGCCGTATTCCGCAGCGCAAATAAGGCGGAAAAGGAGCACATGGGAATGTCCAAGGTCGGGCTGAAATTCGACCAATCAAATAGTGTCCTTGGACGGCTAGTATGTCCACTGGACTTCTGACTCATCTAACTGGTTGGGCAAACCCCCAATCCTGTCAGGAGCTGGCGCGACATTTGCACGCGCGCGGCATGTGGACGGATCGTTGGGGGCGGCGTCATTGCACTTTGTCCGTTTGTGCGCCTGGAATTATCGTTCGTTGCGTTCGCTGAGTTAATGTGACTAGGGGATTGGAAAGCACACTTCCATTTTTTCTTGTCACCTCAGGTCTAGAGTCATGGCACGGTAAAAGTCAACAACAATCACAGGATTTTATAAACTAGATATAGGAACACTGGAATGGTCATTTCTGGTTTGCCAGCAACCGTCAGCCAGTAATATCCCACCTGATATACAGGAAATTTTAAATCAGATTCAATGGTCGTCGAGCATTTCAAGCCCAGCGATCCAGACCCGGAACATCGATGCTCAGCAACATCGCTAACTTTCGTTCCGAGATCATGACAAATTGACGCAGGCCTCTCTCAATATTCCCTGGCTCAGACGACAGGACGTTGGGACTGTAGCTCAGGTGAGAGAGCACAATAGTCAATATTGGCCATTCCAATTTCTGTTAATTTTAATGATGGCGTTGTATGAAAGTAAGAATGCAAATGGTGCTAGAAACGTAAGTGGGATGCTGGGTACCTGATCGCTGGTTTTTTTTATTTTCTAGTAACCAATGCTAAGGATGAAATCACGGCGGGCGATCAAGCAATCACAGTACTAAGCACGAGAATATGCGACGAATGTGACAACTAGTTATGGGTTTGTTGAAGAAATCTGGGTGAGATCTGGGTTGGTAGCCCCACCTGATGGTTAGGGGTTAGGGTTGGGGGTTATGGTTAGGAGTTATGGTTTAGGATTAGGGTTTATAGTTAGGGGATAGCGCAACTATTTCTCAACCATTCAAAGTAAAACCGCGCATTTCCAATAGTTTTTTTGCATACCACTACTTGACCTCGTCGCCTGTGCGTTCCCCGGTCCAACCTGTAAAAACCCCTATTACCACCGGCCCCTTATTAGAGGTGACTGGGGTTGGCTACTTCAGGTGGGGCTACCAAACTGCATCCGACCGCAATCTGTGCTATGAATTCAGCAATCCCTTCATATCCGCTCCCTTTTTGGTCACTTTCCACGACAATGAGTCCAAGGAAGACTCCGGAAACGCAGGTGATCAAGCCTCCTTCTCAATTTAAATGGCGACTGGGGACGAAATCATGTCCATCCTTTTCGAGGTATTATACCAATTTTAAATTAAGGATGTCAATCATAGAAGAGCTCTGGATCGCAAGGTTGCTTGTGCAAAAGTCCCTACTATCATTTGAGTAAAAACATTACAGCCCAAAGACAAGCTTGAGAGCCTGTCTCTCGGCAACTATTTTCTGTCCCCTACCCCCTCCCCCTCGAGTTAATCCGCCGTTTTCATCTGTTGAGGCAAGTTAAAGGTGACACACTTTACATTCGCACAGATAAAAGCAGTTCAAGACTGGTCTGCTCTCTGATGCACTTTGCCTATTGTTTATCTCAATTCAGTCTTTCGTACACAGGGTGTTAACCTCTCACTGCAAATAAAGAGTACTCGTCTTGTGTGATCCAGGACGGGCTGAATATCGATTATTTATCACAGCTGCGATAGCCGTGGGGTGCGTATAAAGTGAGTTCGGAGCCGCTCACGATGGTTCAGCCGTCACGAGTGACAGTGTTCACCGCTGTCCTCGAGATGGGCATAGCCGTGCCGCGCGGCTGAGTCTGCTTATCGTGAAGCAGACTTGTACTGCATCTGGTTCACTCTCGACTGCCGCGCTCACATTTTTTCCGGGAAAAAGACTGCGTCAAGACGACCGAGTTTCATAAGAGCGTCTCGAATCATGCATAGATGGTAATATTGATCAAATTACGAAGGAGTCGTCGACAGCCAAATCCCAAGTCCAGAGTAGAGCCGAGTGGGCAATGGTAGGATGAATGAAAAGTCAGTTGGCAAACATAGGAAAAGATCTTTTTGATTGTGGACAGGATGTGAATGCGTCTTAGGGGGCAGGGTTAATCAGAATCCATGATCCCACGCCGCCCGCATGACGTAGACGGCGTGTTGAGGACGTGAGAGATGGGGTGGGAAGGGTGGGGGAAAGTGAGGGGTTTCGGTTAGACTGCAAGCGCTGGCTGCATGTTAAACACGCGGAGTGCGTGTGACTGTTCTCAGGGCGACGGGACGGCATACGAGTGGGCCAGGGAAGACAGACTGCTTGTGTCAACGTCTTCTGACAGCAAAGTGCTGGGTTCGCTAATCGAGTGGACACTGCTTCGGTTGTGGCTAGCACCCGTTTGCGCAGGCCTTTTGAGTAATGTGCTAGGGCCCGGTAGATAACTTTAAAGGCGTCTTTAGTGTCCGCTTGGTGGTTCGTATCGATTGGCTGTGCGGAAAATGAACTTGAAACTGATCGATTCTCACATCCACCTAGCCAGGCAGACATGTGTTCGCGTACCCTCTTTTCCAGACGTCTCGTTGTACGGCCAATATATCCCGCTCCGCAGGAGCAGGTTAGTGAATAAATGCACATGGATGTGGTCTGTGACGATAACAGGTCTTTGCCCCCCAACCGTAGTAGGGGGGAGTTTGCGAAGAATAAGCGCAAGTTCGCCGCGGGAAAAGCACTTGTGAGAGCTGTCCTAAGACGTGGTCCCACTAGTTTGCTTGCCGCAATTGGCTGTCGGCAGACTGTTGATCGTATGCTGATGTATATACCTGCGCAATCTAGTTACTTGCTAATGACTGACAGTTGTACCCATGTGCGGAGAAACAAAAAAACAAGGATCAACGAAGCGCGAATCGAGGAATAACGAGAATGTATGCCAAGTGTTAGGCTCAGTTATTCGTCATGGAATATCCAGCTGGATGTCGTATCTGCATGCTTCCATCATTTTACTCGAAAATATCGTTTTGTCCCCGACCGTCTTTTGTGTTTTCCTGCATTCCGTCAGCTTTCTGTTTGAT
>CACRXP010000368.1:202267-222084 GCA_902702965.1 Spirometra erinaceieuropaei | reverse complement strand
GTTGGCTCCTGCGGTTCAACGTTGCCAAATGTAGCATACTTCGCCTAGGCAACACAGCCAGATCCGCCAGCACAAGTGACTTCTTTCTGGGCGGTACAGCCTTAAAAGAGGTCGAAGCCCAAAAGGACCTCGGTGTGCTGACAACCAGTTCCCTAAAACCATCCGCCCACTGCTCGAGAGTGGCAAAAACCACAATGTCAGTACTGTACGCCAGCAAGCGTGCGTTTATGGACTTTGACGAAGGCGTTTTCTCAAAGACATTCGGAACATTTGTCCGACCGCATTTAGAGTACGGCATACAACACTGGAGGTCGTGGGCGATTGAGGATCAAAACTGCCTCGAAAGAGTCCAGATGAGAATCACAAAGAGGGTCAGGGGTCAAAGCTCCTTTCCTTATGCAACCCGCCTAGTAAGTCTGAACCTCTTTCCTTTGAGTTACAGGCAACTTCGCGGGGATCTCTTGCAAGTCTTCCGCATTGCTAAGGGGTTGGATTGCAGTCTGGCCTTCGAGGACTTTTTTGAATTTGCCACCACGACCAACCTCCGAGGACACCCGCTAAAACTGTGCACTCAGAAGGCAAGGCTGGATGTGCGGAAGTTCTCCTTCTCTGTTCGAGTGGTCAAACCATGAAATGCCCTTCCCGCAGATGTTGTGATGTCACCATCTATACAAAGTTGTAAAAAGAATTCTGACAAGAGCGACGAGAAGTAGAGCTCACCCCCTGTAACTCGTTCTCTTTTTGTCCTACCATTATTGGCGTGTTTGAGCTATTTCAGCCCAGAACATTTATCTGTATACCGCACATTTTTTTACGTTGCAAACAGGGTACTCAAAGGCTTACGCCTATTTCCCTCAATAAACTGAACTGAACTGAACTGAAGATAATTGCGCTTCTTCACCCTACCATTGTCGAGCCGAGTTACCCCGCCAATTGGCAAACGGCAAACCTGGGACACGTCGCGGTACGTTCGGTTGCGTATTTCGCCCGTTAACTAGGTCACTGACCATCCATTCGCTTGCGCCTCACCTCTCATGCAATACTAGACCTTCGACACGGGGACTTCAAGACTGCTCCGAATTGCGGTTTCAGACATTCTTGGAAGCATCATGCTCACGAAAACTCTAATTGTCTACTTGAAAGAAAAACCACTGATCTGCTAATGCTATTGTTCTGACCATCGAAGAATACCCGCATTCGTGGGACTTCGTCGAAACCTAAGTGAGCTAAAATGCAGTGGCTTCGATAAGCGCCTGCTACTGCGGACAGGGAGGAAGCGAGGCGAAAATTTAATTTCACGCGCCCTCGGGAGAGAGGAGTTCATTAAAGTTGGAAATTATACGTTTCCTGGTTAAGCAGTGGCACATTTTCGTAAGCATCTTAAGTACTCTTCCAAAATAGAAGTTGGTGTGGAAAAAACCGACTCCGGCATTTGTACTTGACGCTTCAGAGCGATGGTGAATAGTCACGAATGCAGTTTATTAGGTGTGAGCTCATGGGTCCACCAGTCGCACATTAGAATAAATCGATTTTAAGTCAAGTTTTTGGTGGTTATCAGCCTTTAAATAGAACGGGGTCGGCTGACGATGAGAAAGTAGTCTGAAACGACAATCCTACTAATTCCTGTCGTTCGCGGCGATAGTCAGCGATTGTTGTTTGTTTACCGCCATTTGATCACCCTTGAGGTGCTCAGATCCCCGATTCTCTTTTCGCCCTATGACCGAGCCCAATTGGAAACGACAACGTTCGGATCAAAGCGGGTATAGGCCCCTTGACAGAAAACAGCGCGTGCAGTGTGAAAAAATTGGATTAATTTGTCTGGCTAGAAGTATTTGCAATTCAATGCGACGCGATGTTTATGTGTCAATGGGTTGTCGACTGTAGACTGCTTAATGTTCTGCTGCGTACGCGGACTTCACAGTTGAATCTTACTCAACTAATGACCAACACCACACAGCCAGTACAGCCAATCACGAGCGGGGGAACTCCGTGAACAATTCTTGCCATCCATTTCCATTTCTCCGCCAGAGCCTTCATTCCTTCTTACTGCTCTTAAGACTGTCATCTGCCTCTAAATGAACATACATGCCTTGTATAGGGTTCTCCGTAGCAGCCGGTTTGTTTGAATCGGTTGCCGTGTCTGTTGGCACAGTCAGTCTCTGTCGGGAGACTTCCACATCGAAATTATCGGAAACGCTGCGCCTTTTTCGCTGTGATCTACTCACGGCAGACGCATAGTCCGACCTCATGAGATTTGTAATGTGCCTACCCAATGCACCGAAATTATATTATTTCCTTCCAACAGTTGCTTGCTAGCAGAAGGTAATGTTTAGAGTACAGATTCCATCCACCTAACTATGACCATTGTTAGTGCGACTTTGAAGTTTATCTGTTTACTAGAAATGGGATAGCCGAAAAAAGATTAGCAGGTTGGATGTCCAAGCGTAGAAACGAGTTCTATTACAATAGACCGTTAAGGTGGATCACCGGAAATGATCTCTGAGGGTCAGCTCAACAAGACGCCTCTCTACGTTCGTAGTTGGCTTGTTTTGTCATTAGCTCCTGGTGACTCGAATAGCATCCAACTCCACCCCCCTGTCAGATGGTTCATTTTAACTATCCCTCAAAAAACTAAACTGACATTCTGCTCAGGAGATATTCATTCGGAAACTCACTGGATGTGCTAACTGCCTCTCACATGCTTAGGTATGTCCTGGTTGACTCTGCCTCCCCCCATATAATCCCCCTTGTTCGTCCGACACCCCCAGTTACCTTGGTAGGTGACTGTAAGGTTGTCAGTCATGGGCTTCTCATGCGACGTTTCACGGATCCCCTTCAACTTCTCACTTTCTTTTTTAGACAACCCTAAGCTGCCTCGAATTCATCTACACATATTACTGGCATCCAGTACTACCCCAGATTGCGCTACTCAATGTGGAATTGGTGTCGCCTTTTTCGACTGCCTTTTTACCCATTTTAATGCATGACCTGACGCTTCGGAGAGAGGTTACAACCCCACCTTCGGAATAAAATTGGGTATGAAAAGGCTACGAGTAGCCATTTTCTTGAGTAACACGGATGACGCGATCATTAGACGAACCCTGCCTCCGATGACTTTCAGGAATCAATGGCCACCTGTCATCATCATTTTGAGACGTTAAAGGAGCTTTGCCTAGCGGGAGGCTTATTGGTTGTCCCGTATCAAGGGGTCGGCTGAATGGTGGTCCCGAACGTGCATGTTTGAGGTTGCAGGTATGGTCGGCTAAGGCAGCAGAAATAAGCCCTGGATGCTACCTCCGTCAACAATGCGCCAATTATGAGCGATTTTCGTGCAATAAACGATTAGCTTTAAAGTTGTGAAAATCTTCATAGCTATATTCAGAAGAAAAGGTGTCGAGCGAACGTTGCTTTCGGTAACTTCTCGTCAGGCCAATGCAGTTATATGGGACGGGGTACAATGAGTGGAAAAATCGATAAAGGTTAGGTTTTAAAATACATGCTAGGCAAGATCGGAGGGGCGCAAAAAGTTGCATGTGGTTAGTCAACCTTTGACCACTGTAAGCACGGAGCCTAAACGAGCTTCTTCTGGGCGCAAAGGGCCGGTTTTCGTAACTTGATGGCGGCTGCTTCTGTTGTTGCTAACAGGCGCCGGCCCAGTAGCTTAGGGTAGTTCGAGGAGACCTTATAAATCACACGAAATGCTTCATCGGGGTCCACACGATGCCTTGAATCCATTGCATGCGCAAGGCTGACGTTGTATATTCTCCTAGTTTCGACTTTTTGCCAGTCATGCGGGAAGGTGATCTCATATTCTTTTCGAAAGGCGCCGACTCGTACGACTAATATAACCTGCTCCACAGGAGCAAGTGAATAAGAAGATGCACATTGAGGCGGTTTGAGCTGGCAGCCTATCCTTGTCTTCTCCGCGTAAAATAGGGTTAGTAGAGAATGATATGCGAACCCTTGCTGCTGGGAAGGTTCCCGAGACAGCTTGGTCAAGGCGTCTTCTTAGGAGATTCCTTGCATCGTCTGCTTGGAAAGGGACTTTGAGGAACAACGGTTTCTTTTCGGCGGTCACTGTGGTGGGTTTTGCTGGTCGTTCGACAAGGGTAGCAACAGCAGAAGCAGTCGCCATCAGGTTAAGAAAACCGACCCTATGAGCCCAGAAGAACCTCGTTCAGGCTCCGCGCTTACCGTGCTCAAAGGTTGACTAACCACATACAACTTTCTACGCCCTTCCGCTCTTGCCTAGCTTGTATTTTAAAAACTAACTTATTGATTTTTCACTCAGTGTACTCCGTCCACATAAGCGTACTGGCCTGACGAGAAATTATCGAAAGCAACGTTCGCTCGCCACCTTTGCTTCTGAATATAACTTCGGGGATTTTCACAACTCTAAAATAATTACTTACAAAAGGAGCTGCGGGTAGTGCTTTTTTCCACCCCCTCCGGTTATTTATGTATTAATAAATAGACATAAAATGAACTTAGTCTTGATAAGCGCGTCTCCGATATTTGCGTACAAGTTCCTAATCGAAGACGCCGTGGGCAGCGAAAAAAGAGCAGTACTAGTGGATTTGCAGAACGTAGTATTCCAATCAGAGAAATCGCAGGCTGATACAAGAATGATGTCCGTGTTTCCTGAACGCCACTCAAGACTCTAGCCTTACTACATGGAAGCTTCCTTGTTAAGTTAGAAGGAACTGCAGGGATCAACCCATCGTGTTAGACGTCTTTAGAGAAACCGAGAATATCGCGCTATTAGTCCGTTTTTATCCCTCATACTCCATTCCATAATTCCTGCACGTGGGGTTACGAGTGCTCAAACTTTCACTGTGGTCAGATCGTCCGTTCCACGTCCCTCTCTGCAAGTTGCACGCGAGTCACAACACACGTTCGACCAGCACAAAAAAGTAAAAGGACAGATGCGCAATAATATGACCCAAGAGTTAATAAGACTTCTAGTTCAGCCATTGATAGAAATAGGCCAAAAGTATGCCATAAATGCGTTTTCTTGTATTTCCGCCGAACTTAAAGATAAGGCCTTAAGTGCCGATCGGTGAACCTTATTGTCTGACGTCCGACCGCTATAGGCAATTCTGGCTCGGGATACACCGGATGGCTCTACCGCTCTATCTATATTTGACTTTTATAGTAGTTTGCTGAAGAGAGAGAGAGAGAGAGTCAGGAGGCTGATCGCAGTTCGAGCATAGTTCCAGCGGTCTCGCACGAGTTTCTTCCCTTTGATTTGCCGTATTACGCATCGATGATGTTTATGTCGTGTTTATTCGGCCAACCCAACCAATCGGACGCCAGATTTGTGCCAACTACCACGCAATTGGCTGTCATCCCGAGTGCGCTGATTGGTGTTCTGCTTGCGGAAAGTCCTACAGCTGTATCTCCGCGTGCTGTCGCACTTCGCGGCGTGGCGTGGGGCATGCTGGTGCTGACGCCGTTTTCGTGCGTGCGCTTTGTGCTCTCCTTTCTGTCCGTCTGCCTCTGTTCGACCGTCTCTGCGCAAAATGAGGAAGGCATTGGTGGACTTCCAACAAATTCTGACTATCTCGAAGTCCGTAAGCGCGTGGATCAAATGACCGAGACCAACTCCACGCATTTTAGCACTTCCTTCAGCACAGCAGAACTGAATATTTCTTTCTCCTGTGAAGTTGAACATTTTCAGCTGATTGAATATTCCGACGAGTCAACGGCCACCTGCTACATCTCCTATTCATCAAAATCAGCCCGTCTTCTCACCTATGCAGTCGATCGTCCGGTCTCACTGAGTCTCCCACCGCAGACCTGGCCTGTACTCTCTGCAAGTTCCGGTGCTGTCGTGGATTTCTCCATTAAACTCAAACCTGAGCAACTTGGACTGGCATATGTTCTCATCTACGTGAATCCGTTTAACTCCACAGTAACCGACGAGTCTCAACTTGTATCCGGCTTCAGGGTTGTTATTCTGCGAAAATCTGGCCTTGTCGACCGCATATTTCGTATTGGGCTAATAATCCTACTATTTGTCGTCACATTCCTGATGGGCTGTGATTTAGACATAGTTATCCTGCGCGAGCATCTTAGGAAGCCGATTGGACCGGTGATTGGATTCTTGTGTCAATTCATACTGATGCCTGGGGTGAGTTTATTTTTGAAGGCAGCACCTTCTCCTTTTTTATCCCAGCAGTGAAGATGGCTTTTCTATGCGAGCTGAGGTTTGTAGCTTATTGTTTCGGTCCACTTGATTTTTTTTCTCGATAGCTGAATCACAAGTCCCTTGGAAAAGTAGTTTTCGATCCATGTTTTACCGTCTAACTAGAGTGTGTTACCGCGCGCATAACTTGTTTTTGCTAGCCAATGCCCGAAGTCCCTTCGGCAGGTGTGCTCCGCAGTTTGTTCTGATTCATAGATCAACTTACCTCCACTTTAAAAGCATTTGACCTTAGTGCGCATTGTTTTATGCCAGAAGTTGAATTGTCCTAGGTTTTTTCTCCAGGGCTCAGAAGTCAACTACATTTGTTTTCAAAAGGCCCCATCCTGGATCGGCCCGTTACTTGAAAAGCCAACCGAGTTTTCCGGACTGCATAGACACTCATTTCTTTCTTGCTTTTTAATTTCCCCAAAGGTTAACTACGAACCTGGAGTAGGTGAGTATATTCTAGGATCCATAGGCGCAGACCGAAATTGGATATGAATCCTTGGACCGAAGTCCATCAACCACAGCGGGATGACCGCGTAATACTCATTAACTGCCGTCAGGTAGCTAGTAGTATATTTTGCGCTTGCGGGATACCATTCTAGCAGCACATGTACTCGCTAAAATCCCAGACACGCGTGTTTCGCCGATATTCTGCCGCTACATGGCTCATTTTTTTCCGAACTCAGCCTCATCAATAAGCTACTGCGAGTTCTGTAAGTGCAGATCTCTCTCCCTGAGCGACTGACTACCCTGCCACAAAAGTTGACACGTGATATCCGCTCAAAAAACATTCCCTCAGTCTGTGGGAAAGTAACACTCAGCCAACATAAGTTCCGCGTGAGAAAGGTTTCCTAGTGGCCGCATCTCGCTGTCAACGCTGTCATCGGACGGCGTAACCATTACTAGATCCATACGCTGATGCAGCGGGGAAGAGTTGTGGGGAAATCTTCCATTTTGAGGGAAAGTCGCCAAAACCGTCGACCCTTGCATTGTTCAGATTGGGAAGAGCCAATTTATTCGTCGTTTAGACGTGAGGTTTATCTGGTGCTCGACCCTCGTCGTGGATTTACCGATATTGACTCGAGTAAAACCTGTATGTTGTAAAGTTTCACTGAAGGTTTTTCGATCGGAAAATCTCACGCGTGATCGTTGAAGTGAGTTTTTACAGCAGTTTTTGCTCTGTATGTACTGGGTTGGTTCGTCTCCGAAATAGAGTGACCTGAACATTGCCAATAGAAGCGGAGAGATGAGTCCCAGGAAGTAGTCTTGAAGAAGGAGACATGATCGCTGGGACAAGAGTTTTATTAGCCTGACGTTTCGGATTCCTGCTCGAACCCATCATCAGAGACAAAAGCAGGTACGGGGGCTTCATGCACAAGGGGCTGCAGTATTTATAGGATGCAGTCGCCATGCTACCGCATACCTATGAACAATCACGGCTCCCCGCATCATCCGGGATCGTTACACTTGGTGTGCTAATTGTTTGATGGTCGACATTTGCGTTCAATGCTGGTGTGATGATTGCTCGACCATCTGACGCACCGATCCTGGTGTTGGGAAAAGTGTTCACATGTGCGCTACCCGCATGCCTGATTACTCCGCCTAGGCGAAGTCTCAGCACCGACTATTGTAGGGGAAGTTCATTGCACTTGTTAATTGACTGTGGGCCAGTAAGTCATGATACAAGTAGCTTCCGGCTCACGCGGTTGCCACCTCTTGCGAGAATTTCGGCCTCGTCGAATTTGATTGCGTGGCCGGATCTCGTCGAATGAGCCGCAACTTGAGAGCTGGCGTCATTTCTCCGCACCGCTGCAGCGTGTTCGGCCATTCGCGATCGGAGCTGTTTTCCGGTTTCTCCGACGTAGTTGATTTGTCCGCAACTGCACCAGATCCGAGAAACGACTGCAGACGTTTCTTGTCGTGGCAGTGGGTCTTTCGGTTTCATTACCAAAGGCCTTATGGTTGCCTTCGGTCTGTGTGCAACTCCAACCCCAGGTTGTGTGAGAAGGCGGCCGGCAGCTTCCGAAACGTTTTTGACATACGAAAGTGCCCGCCAAGATTTGGTGTCCGTGCCGTTAGGCGTTTCGTCCCTTTTGCGTATGCACCGGTTGACAAAGTTGCGCGGGTAGCCATTGGCGTTGAATACCCGTCGTAGGTATTGTAGTTCGGCAATCTCGTCTTCCGGCTCACCGCAGTGTTAACAAGCTGATTCCCACGAGTTGCATCGGACAAAAGATTAATTTCCGAGTGCGGCGAGCTCCGTCTAGTGAGACCCTCGAGATTAAATCACTCTCATGTCAAAGAAAAGCACGCTCATATGCTCAGTCGAAGTTTAGGACAGGTATTAGCATAGGGAATTGCCTGAATATACACGGCAACGTCA
Source organism: Spirometra erinaceieuropaei (assembly GCA_902702965.1). Taxonomy (NCBI): domain Eukaryota; kingdom Metazoa; phylum Platyhelminthes; class Cestoda; order Diphyllobothriidea; family Diphyllobothriidae; genus Spirometra; species Spirometra erinaceieuropaei. The sequence goes on along the minus strand of CACRXP010000368.1, from coordinate 213,508 downwards.
ATTCCCGTTCAAATTCAAAAGCATTTTGCTTGTTACTTTTACGTTGACACATTGCGCAATGTTTAAGATGTCCGACAGTTCTTACATCAGTTTCTAGAGATAGGTCACGTTCACGTCCTTGTTGTGCCCCTCGTCGTGGATGTACCGATATTGACTCAAGTAAAACCTGTATGTCGTAAAGTTTCACTGAAGGTTTTTCGATCGGAAAATCTCACGCGTGATCGTTGAAGTGAGCTTTTACAGCAGTTTGTGCTTTGTATGTACTGGGTTGGTTCGTCTCCGGAGGCAGTAGGTGCGAGGGAGAAGTTAAAGTTTCTTGATCGTGAAGCAATAGTTCCCCGGGATGAAGTGGAAGCAGGCAAAACAGCAAAATTTATTGGAACCAATACATTTCGCAACGGCTTATCAACTGTGGTCTGTCGTTGCATAACAGAGATACCAAAAAAGAAAGATACGGAGATTTAAACTCCCACAGACAAAGTCGATTTAAAGCGGCAACATCATCGTATACTGCACGCAGGCTAATCAATAAAATAGTAACTTCAAAACGCAACATAGGGAAGAAAACGGGAAAGTTAATACGCAGAGGGATTGCGCAAATCAAAGGGGCCAGATTTACCAGGACAAGCTTAGGTTGACCACGTGTATAGGTCGGGTTTCTCCCGCCGTATGAAGGGTGCCTCCAAATAGCTCACTATCCGAGTTTTTTACTGCCCGAACTAACACTCGAAAAGACGCTTTAGGGTCAACAGAATGACCACATTCTAGGAGGCGCCTTATGATAGAACACCATGGTGTTTTATTCTCCCGCTTTAGAAACCATTTAGGCAGGCGCTCAACTGACCTGGCTGTCAATTGCCTGTGCGTTGCCCCGCAAGTGCATGTGAATTCGTAAGCACGATTTGACGTCCCAGTTCCAGAGGCAAGGCATCCTTTGCTCGTGGAACTGGGACTGCTGAATATGAGTTCGGCTGCTTTGTATGTTCTTTCAATGGCGCATCTCAATCGCCGCTTAATGGTATTTGCGATTTCACCCTTAAAGCGTAAGGATATTACAAGGGGCTTTTTCGGAACTGATTAGGTCGTAAGGTGTTACTGCACTTTTGGGTGAAACGTGTTGAATGTCCAGGTTTTAGCAGGGCTGCTATGATGCAAGAAGTCCCAGCATCCCGAAGTGTGCAACACGTGGGACTTGAGCCCGCGACCTGTTGGTTAGAAGTCCATCGTCCCTGACCACTGGGCCACGGGCTCGTTGTAAGTAAGGCTACATCTTAAGTAATGTGTGGGAGGCGGGATTGGATAAGTGAAAGCACAATGAAGTCAAAGGTCAGTTTGGCGAACTGTCGTAAAGCGTTACAAACAAAAATATTCCACCAGTCCCTCTCGACGATGCTGATTCCAGTAATTCAAGTCACGTCTGTAGAACAAGTTCGCTTAGCAGCAGACATGTTGTGACCGCTTTTTTTCTAAAAGAATCCCTGATGACTCCTTTTTAACTGCTGCGTGGGATTGTGTACGCCAAGCTGCGAAAACAGTCTCATTCAATTTTTCTTTTGACAGTCACACGGCAGCCCGCATTTGCCTGTAGATTACGACGACCTTGACTACTGTTGCGGATTGGGTAGTCCGAGAAACGCGCGCGTCGAGACGAAACTTACCACGAGGGGGTTGCGTGTTGTGACACGCTGGGAGAACGATTCCCTGCACCATCTGGCTCGAACTCACCAGCATAGGAGCGTGAACCGCCAGGATTATGTCGGACGAGGAGTATGGTCCTAACGCGTGACCGGGGACACTTGTCGCATTGAACTAGCGGAGACTCGTGCCAAGTTAATAACTGACCCATCGGAGAGATGGCTGCCGACCCGCGCCTGAAGACACACCACATCTGCGTGTTTACTCATGTGCCGAGGGTCTACTTGTTTCAAGGCTGACCACCACCGAAGGCCATTCGACCATTCGTCAACTGGGCAGGACTGTACTTCTGAAAGCTGTTTTCTTCATGGTAAGGGACAGAGTGCATCACTACATCCACTATCCAATCTAGTGACGTGAGACGGTTAGGAAGGGTAACAATGTCATGCTTATGTACGCCATCTCGAAAACGCGTACTTCTGAGTAAAGATCCATGTCCCCAAAACGGCATAAAATGATTGGGGGGGGGCTGCCATCTTGTGAAATAGATCGATTTTCCGTCCTGAGGGCCAGGCTGAAACGGACACCGTTTAGTGTGATGTCATGGCGATTACTGACACTCGCCAGAGCAGTGAGTCGAGCCCGGTTGCCAGTTGAACGCCGGCGTGCGAGTGGCACGTTTAGACGGGAGGTTAGGTCCAGTCAGCCACCGTCCCCGATCACGTCTTTAGTTAGCGTAACTATAACTTATTATGGCAAATGTTGGTGAGATGTGGTTATGTAGCCCCACATAAAGTAAATAAACCCCAGCCGCCTGTAATACGGGACCGATGATAATTGGGGATTTTGCAGGTGAGGTCGGGAAAGGCACAGTTGACGAGTCCAAGCAGTTGTATGCAAAAGAAAAGCTACTGTGAATGCGTGGGTGTACTTTGAGTGGTTGAGAAATAGTTGCCCTAACCACATCTTTCCCAAATGTTGGTTGAGGGATGACTCGGGCTCCTCCCAGGCGGTAACGCGGCCCTCGCAACAACTCGCCTCAGTCGAAGATCCGAAGTCATTTTATTTGACTTGATGGATAGCTTCGATGCTGACTCACCCGTACTCGATGCAGCTACGAAAGCGCCTGACCCGGTCGGTCTCGATTTCTGGGGACCATCTGCGACGAAGCACCTCGATAGCCCGACCCATTCTCTCCTCCGGTGAGAGCGACAGAGTGTAGGAGATCCACAAACCACCTCCACGTCACGGTGACCTGTGTTGAACTAGGTTTTGAGCTGACCACCTCGACGCGCCCAAGTGGAGAAGGACGTCAGATCGCGAATAGCAACACCAGGCTCGTGCGGCAAACGACAAACACGCCCAAACCACCTCAGTCGCCTTAATTAAATGACTAGAAATGCCCCGCAACGTTGTCACAGCGAGCGCGGACTGTCTCACCTGAGACGGGGTCAGTGCACTTCACTTGCAGAATGATTCTTAAGAAGTGGTGGTAAAGTACCTCCAGTCTTTCATGCACACAGCCCAATGTTCACAACCGTACAGGAATGGCGGTACACGCGACCTTCGTGGGCGATCGAGACGTCACTCTAGTTCTTCCCAAGGCATGCACACCCCGCGAGGAGCATCTATCTTGGAGACGACGTCGTCCTTACCCCACCCATCGATAGTAGTCTCACCCGTGGAACTTGAAACTGTCTACCTGTTCAAATTGAGTATTTCACTAATCTCCTGGGATGCAGCCCAAAAGCAGGTCGGTCTCCCCACCAGCTGGCGAGCCCAATGCTTTGAGCAGTATCCTGAGGAATTCTCAGCAATCCACCGCGTCTGGGGTATGAAACGCTGATTGGCTAACAGCCGAGGTTGAAGTGACCCCGCCTGATGGACCGCAAACGGCCATTCCAATATCAGCGGTCTTTGTCCGGACTGGTCTGTGACGATGCTCATTGACGAAGGCCGTTTCGAGTACCAAGTAGGTTGTCAGGTGTCGAATTTATGCACGTTGTGAGGGTCCCGTTTCAGCAAGCTCTATGTAACGCAGACGGAGGTACGGATGACAAGAGGGAAAATCGCGGGCTGACACACTCCGGCGCCATCACGGACCTGGCTCACATACAAGGCCTGACTGTACGTAAACAGGTGCTTTCAGCCGCATCAAGAACTCCGGGTGTGTGTGTGTGTGGCGCAGTTAGGTAGAGCCCAGTCCGAATCATGTGGAAGGCGAGTTACGAGCGTCAATCATGACCGTTAAACGCACAAGGTTGGACTGTCAATTCGAGTTGGAAGGGCAGATCACGTACAGACAGTACCGCAAACACTTACAGCTAACATTCTCATCAGGCAAATGTCAGAGGAAAATATATGCGTTGACTACAGCCAATCGAAATATCGATCGGCTTCAAAGGCGAGAAGTTGAGCAAAGTGTGTTCCTGTGCGTCTTATTGATGCTGGTGTCAACGCCATAGAGGTATTTAATCACGATCTCTATGCTGTTGCCAGACCTATCTGAATGAGTAGTCTGGTTTGAAAACCAAGACGTGAAAGTGTGAGTCGTCTTCGAGGTGAGGCCCTGGAAACTGCGCAGGTGCTGAAGTGCTCGTTACTATCCAAGTTACAAATATTGGACGCGGACACGTTAGTCCGCATCTAAGGGAATGGTCCTCGTGCATTTTCCGTTTTGCTCGTGCTCTCCGGGTGTCCTGCCTCAGGTATTCACGCGTTGGAAGATATACTCCACGACGCCATCGAGGCCGCCTAAATGAGTCATGATCATAGCCGCATCAAGTTCTCACTAGGACTGTGGCTGGGGTCTGCGAACGGGAAGGGAGCGTAAGATGGACGTCTCAGCGCATTTTCCTCACTATAAACAGTCTGACGCGCTTGAAGCTATCACGGTGCCCTAAAAACCTTGGTTTGGAAGGTCGCCAACTTAGGGGATAATTTGGACCTCTCATTCAGCCTAGTGTGTGTTTGTGTGGACTGGGGGACTGAGAGTCAGTCGGGAATGGCTCCTTCTTATCGTGACCTTTATGGCACGCCTACTCCGTGAGATCTGAGTCGCCCCCTTCCTCTTTTCCTATAAAATCGTGGTCTGTGTGCGTTGTGGGCCAGGCGGTATGGTGGTCCACATAGGTGCGAGTTTACGCCGTACCAGAAACCTGCCTCCTCTCCCGCCTCCGATCCCCACTCTGTTTTGGCACCCGATTCAAGAGGAGCGGAGGGTGCGATAGGTGCAGTGAAAGTCCACCTTCACTTTTCTTCACTCCCATGTCGCCGTCCTGGCTATCGCCCCCTACTGTGGGGCACACGGTGGACATCGTCGGCAACGACGGTCGGACCGTCACCGAGTTCTCATGGGATGGACTAGAATGCACCACTTGTCCGAACCGTTGAGCCATCTCAGGGCTATATTTTTGCGCGATGGGCTGGGCAGAAATCGGCACCGAGTGCGGTTCAAACTATGTTTTGCCAAGGGGACACGACTAATGATCACGTCTTCGCGTCAACGCCCACAAGCAGGCGTCGACGGTGTTTGCCACCCAACTTAGCGCCTCGTTATCATGTGCGTACAATGCAGCTCCACGGGTCACCCAGTCGCCCTCTCATGTTCGCAGGATAATGAGTCTCGCGAACGCACAACACACGGCAAATTACGCCCTCCCCAACAGATGCCTTGTCTTCCGATCCACCAGCAAATTGCCCCGGACTCATTTGCTCTTTCACACATCGTCCTCTGACCTCTGTTATTAGTTGGGCCGGAGTTTGTTGCGAGTAGATAATGAGATATCCTTGGGCCGAACAACACCGAACGTGTTCTGCTTGGCACGCCCGTGACAAATTCTTCAAAACAACCTCGAACGCGTTTCAGGCAGTAGAAATATGTCAAGGCTAGGCCGTCATGCGGCCTGGATGACGTTTAGCCGGTTTAATCAACTGTAGATGCAAGCAAAATAATTTACCGCATTGGCAACAAACAAGCATCATGCGGAGAAATGGGGCCTCGTAGCTCCGGTGGTTTAGAACGTTGGCTGTACTCAGGCTTTACCCTCGCTCGCCTGGGTTCGAATCCCACAAGGGCCGCCGAGTTCTTCACAATCAGGTCAAATGAATGAAATGAGATACAATTGCAGGCCAGTGTATGTCCGATGACTGGCGGGACTCTTCTGCGGTTGCATAAACACCCCACATGTCTATGTTTCCACATAATGCCTTATTTTTAGATCTGCGGAATGTTGGTGCTTGTCAGACCGCGGGAGGTCGCTGCGCCGACTCCCTGCCACAAGCCAATCATCAAGCATTCCTAGACGACAGTGATTGCCGCAGCGACCATGGTGCCTCCAGGGCTACGCCAGTAACAAATAACACTGACGTACAGTAGGTGGGCTAAATCATGAAATTTCAACCGAAATTCTGAAATGCATTTTTGCCTCCAAAAGATTACTTCAGAAGCGTTGTAAAATTGATCATCGTGCAGCATGATTCTATAATAATTCAGTTACCTCGGGATGCCGGCTTTCGAACGAGTTTCTGTCCGGCCACATGCGAAAACCACACTGTAAAAAATGACTACTTAAGTAGGCATGAATGTTTCTCATTTATTTTCGATGCCCTTAAAAATTCAGTTGTACTTCACGAGAGGCATGCATAAAAATAGTCATTTTCCTGCTCATGCGGTAGAAAATTGCGCCTTTTTTTAATTTTATGCTCAAAGAAAGGGTATAATTCGGTTTTCAACAACTTTTCCAATTCCCGAATAATTTTCAACCCCAACCTGCCGTTGCACTTGCGTTCAGAGTTTCCAAACTACAAGCCGTATGTTTGCCGTATAAGGAAAATCGTGTATTTCTATGCTCTTTTAAGACAAAAGTATATGGTATTCATAAAATTTGACAGTAGATTTGGACCTTATTGTAAACCTTACAAGCCACATTAGTAAATGCAGAGAAACGATGTTTTATGAACAGGCATTTCACGCTATTAAAAAATCTCATGATTAGAAACTTTTTCAAAATCGAATTATATCTTTTCTTTGAGTATAAAATATAAAAAAGGTAATTTTCCACTGAATGAGTAAAAAATGAATATGTTTATGCATGATATCCGTGAAATATGATTGAATTTGTAAGGGCATTGAAAATCAATGGGAAAATACATGCTTTATAAGTAGTCATTTTTACAGTGTGGTTTTTGCCTGAAGCCGAGAAGAAGTTCGTTCGAAAGCCGGCATCCCGGCGTAACTGAATTATTATAGAATCATGCTGCACGATGATTAATTTTACAATGCTTCTTAAGTAATCTTTTCGAAGCGAAAACGCATTTCAGAATTTCGGTTGACATTTCACGAGTTAGCTCACCTAATGTACTTACCTTTAACAGAACTTGTAAGCCGGAACTGCCGAACTGCAAACTAGTGAGCGATCAGACAACCCGCCTAGTTGCGAGAAGTTCACGTGCTGATAACGCGTCTGATACCTTTACAATTCAGGTATGGTAGGTGGGCCAACTCATGAAATGTCAACCGAAATTCCGGAATGCGTTTTCGTTTCGAAAAGATTAATTAAGTAGGGTTGTAAAGCTAGTCAGCCTGCAACATAATTCTATAATATTTCAATTACCTTTAGGATGTTGGCTTTCGAATGAACTTCCTTCCGACCGCCTGCAAAACCTACACTCTGTAAAAAATAACTACTTAAATAGCATGTATTTTTCTCATTGACTTTCGATGCCCCTAAAAGTCCAATAATATTTCATGCAAAACATGCATAAAAATATTCATCCATTTGCTCATTCGGTAGACAATAATTTCTTCTTCTAATTTCACACTCGAAGGAGAGACATTATTCGGTTTTAAATTTCTTTTTCCAATTCCCGAATAATTTTGAACTTGCTCTGCCGTCACATTTGGCTTCAGGGTTTCCAAACTACAAGTCGTATATTTTGCGTAAACGGAAAACCATGCATTTCTCCACGGTATTAAGAGGAGAGCATACAGGGTCCATAAAATTAGGCAGTGGACTTGATCCACATTGTTAACTTTACAAGCCACAGTGGTGAATTCAGACACATGACGATTTATAAACGGTGTTTAAAAGTCCCGCTATTGGAAACTTTTTGAAAACCGAATTATGTCCCTCCTTCGAGTACCAAGTTGGAAGAAAACGTAATTTTCGCATGATAATCAATATTGTAACCGTTCCTGAGTAATCCTTCCTAATCGAAAGCGCATTTCGGAACTTCGGTCAACATTTCATGAGATCGATCACTCACTGTATCTCTTGAACGAATATTCCATCATAGGAGTCCTGCCTCTCTTTACGCTTCCATGCTCTATTCATCTTTCAGATTGCCTACGCACTGGCAAAACTAACTCCAATAAGTCCGGAGTTTGCGTTCGGTCTCTTCATCGCCGGTTGTGCGCCGGGTGGTGGCGCGTCAAACGTGTGGACACGACTTCTGGGCGGCGATCTCGATCTGAGCATCACCATGACGCTGATCAGCTCTCTGGCTGCCCTGGGTATGTTTACTTAAATCGCCCCCCCCCCGACACCCGAGAGCGCTTACTGATGACTTGCCTTGAATAAACCCAAAATAGGATTACTGTTTTAACAGACTTGACAACTACTACTCAAACTCGCGTCCTCTGCAATACTTCCTGTGTATCACACTAACCGCGCCCTGGCTTTAACGGGGAATTCGATCGCTTGGTCTGTGTAGTCACCAACCCTCCTGCAATAAATTTATGGGCTGGGGGCAAGAGATATCAACCAATCGGCTGAGGTCCTTTGTGCTTGTGAGAAGTATTTGCAAAATGCACGTTAAGTACTCGCGTTTTCTTCATAATCTTGCCTCCTAAAGACTAGATTGTGCAGTATCACCCCGGTAAACAGTCAACGAACCAGCTGTACTGTAGGATATGTTTGGTTTTACTCACGCTGTCTTTGCTTACAGTAGCTGGCCCATTTCATAAAATGTTAACTGAAATCCTGAAATGCCTTTTTGCGATTAGAAATGTTTACTTTTATGGGGTTATGATAATTCGGCTGTCGTTGCTGAGGATGTCCACTGCAGGGTGAAGCAGGCACGGTGTGGACTTGCGAAGCATCTGCCGCACTCACTCCTCCCCAACCTGGACACGAAGACCGTAGGCGGGGGGGAGGGTAGGCGCAGGCGACTCGCACGACCGAACTCCCACTCAGGCGTACCGCAACATCCCGTGGTCCACAGCAAACTCTTGACCAGGATTTTGATCCACAGCAAAGACACCCCAACAGGGGTCAGAAGGACGAGGATGATTGGGCAGCCATGCTCACGATCCGTACATCCAGCGGGAACACAAGCGCATCTATCGGCAGGGAACCGAGTGTTAGAGAACTGTCAGCACAAATCAGACTGCGGGGGCCATGGTTTGCGATCCTGACATAGCAGACGCTTGCAGACCTTTGGGCCCAGAAGGGTGACACGTGACCCTGCTTCTGCCTGGGTCATCACCCTTCAATGGCTGGGTAACCAAACCGTCGTCTACAGAGAGGCACTACCCTTAAAGCACACACACACAAACACACTCCACACTTACGTGAGAGTGCCAGAGGTCGCCTCAAGAAAGAGCCCACCAGTTCGCTACTCCACACAAACGTACTCAACTAGGCAGACTGCATGAACTGAGGTGAGGCTTCACCGGGCAGCCTTCCAAGCCACGGCGCGTGGCCCATCGTGATAGTCTCAGACTCTAATCCCACATGCAACAGAGGAGCCGCATGGTGAAGGAGTGGAGATATTTCGATTAGAGAGGGTTACTCATATGTGCTCAGATATTTCAGTCGCGGCGGGTTATCGGCGTTTGAATAAGTTTCTCTCCACAAATCTTCCCAATTGATTTTCAATGCCTCCATAAGTTTAAATACATTTTGTGGAAAAAAAATGCACCACAATTTTCTTTATCTACTAATTTGGTAGGACGTTGCACCTTCCTTAAATTCGTGCTTTTACATTCTTGAGAGCTTACAGTTATAAGCTTTTTATGACCGTGAAATTTCCATTTGTAAAGCATACGTTTATTAATGCTGCTTATGAAATACGCAAAATGGTCCATATCCATTGGTATATTTGTGGTTCCTATATGATGTCTTCCTAATAGTACAGGGAAATGTGTGATTTTCCTTACGCAGAAAGTATACAGCCTGTAGTTTGGAAATCCTGAATGCAAATGTAGCAGAAGGTCGGACTCAGGATATTTTGGAATACAATTTTAAATCCAAATATTAATTTTCTTGAAGTGTAAAATTTGAAGACGTAATGTTCTGCCCAATGAGTATGCAAAAGATCATGCATATTTTCCACAAAGTATGCTTTAGCTTTAATTGGTCTCGAAACGGAATTCGAAAAATTCATGCTAACTTTGTGACTATTTTAAACCGAGTGTGCCTTTGCAGGTGGCGGCAATGGAGTTCATTAAAAATTCTACAATCTGAGGTGAATGAAATCTCTTAGAATTATCCTGTACGATAATTATAACCCTAGATAATGGAAAACACATTTCAAGTCCTCGGTTATCATTTCAAGAGATAAACCAATTACTGCACCTCCGAACTCGCATGTCCCTTTGAACGCATCATGCGAAAAGCTAGTTGATCATTCTTTTCAGAAATCTAAAAGAAATCCAAATTCTCTTGGTCACAGCTTTATCGCTCCTTCCACTAACAACTAGATCAATCTTCGTTAAGTGAACAAACAAATCCGACGTCTAGCCCTCCTTTATGCGGCACGTTTACTAAAGGTCCACAGATCGGTCCTTCAGAGTTATTAGGTACACGTCAAAAGTCTGCATCATTCGGCTCGCGTGAAGTGTCCTGGCGGTCTTTTATTTCATTTCCGTGCGCAATTTAGAGCTTTGACTTTCATTCCCTTTCTCTCTCTCTCAGGAATGATCCCGTTGCTTCTCCTCGCCCTCGGTAATTTTATCAAACCTCTCAGCGTGGGTAGCCTACCCTACGGCATGATCACTCTTCAAATCCTCTTCGTCTTCCTGCCTGTTGCCGGAGGCCTGCTAATGCGCCGATTCTTCCCTTCATTCGCGGACAAATTGCGTCCAGCGGTGCGACCCACAGCCCTCATCTTCCTCCTCTATGTCCTGATCTTTGGTTCCGTCGCCTACTTGCCCGTTTACCGGCTCATGGCCCGGTACCCCCTTTTGGTGGCCGTCGGAGCCGCCTTGCCGTTCACGGGATACCTCCTGGGATTCATGTTCTCTCGACTGCTTTGTCGCCCCTGGCCCGTGGTCACGGCTATCGCTATAGAGACGGGCGTCCAGAATAGTGGCATCGCCATACTCATCCTCATCAATGCAATGCCTCAACCCGAGGGCGATATGGGCGCCATTATGCCGATAATTATCGCTCTAATGACTCCCCTGCCCCTGCTATGCGTCTTCCTAGTCCGTTCCGTGATAAAATTGGTGAAACGGAAGAAGGAGAAGGTGTCTTCCACTGTGTCAGATGATCTTGATGTGATTTAAATGAGATGAAGGTGCTCGGACCTTACGCCTTTGTCAGATTTATGTTTTCTTTTCATATTTCCAGTTTTTCACTTCCTGTTGCGCTTATTTTCAGT
>CACRXP010000368.1:172670-201167 GCA_902702965.1 Spirometra erinaceieuropaei | reverse complement strand
AGGACCTTCACGTGATTATACAAACGAGTGGTATCTAACAGGACTTGATCTGGTTCTGCAAAAGTGTAAACTGGGGAACGTGCAGCACTAAGGTTGTCTTAGAGAAAGCTTGAGCAACACCTGCCTGTCTACGCGTGCTTGCCCCTAGACGCACCGATCTGTGATAACTGTCTGGGTTCGAGATAAGCTACAGCTCAGCTTTATAATCCCCGGCCGTTTGGTCGCACTTTACGCCTCAAACAGGGATCAGAGTGTATCTGCCTGCTCTCATGGTCATCGACGCCGTCCCTTTCCTATGTCGTCTAACACGTTGTTCAGAGAAGCGAAGAGACGAGTCCCAGGAAGTAGTCTTGAAGAAGGAGACACGATCGCTGGGACAAGAGCTTTATTAGCGTGACGTTTCAGATTCCTGCTCGAACCCATCACCAGAGACAAGAGCAGATACGGGTGATTCACGCACAAGAGGCTGCAGTATTTATAAGATGCAGCCGCCATGCTACCACATACTTATGAACATTCACGGCTCCTCCATCCGGGATCGTTGCAGGTGGTGTGATGGCCGACATTCGCGTCGTTAATTGCTGCAATTTCATCACGTGGTTTGGATGTTGGTGTGATGACTGCTCGACCATCTGACGCGCTGACCCTCGGGGATAAGTGTTCACCTGTGCGCTCCCCGCGTGGCCAATTACTCCGCCTAGGCGAAGTCTCAGCACAGAGTATGGAAGAAGTTCATTGCACTTCTTAATGGACTGGGGACCAGTAAACCATGACTCAAGCAGCTCCCGGCTCACGCGGTTGTCACCTCTCGCGAGAATTTCGGCCTCGTCAAATTTGAATGTGTGGCCGGATCTCATCGAATAAGCCGTAACTTGAGAGCTGGCGTCATTTCTGCGCACCGCTACCGCGTGTTCGGCTATTCGCGTTCGGAGCTGTCCTCCGCTTTCGCCGAAGTTTTTGGCTTGTCCGCAACTGCACCAGATCCGATAAACGACTCCAGACGTCTCTTGCCGTGGCAGTGGGTCTTTCAGTTTCGTTGCTCAACTGCTGGCCTATGATGCCGATCGATATTTCGACTGGCTGTAGCCGAAGTATTCGGGCGTATATGTTTTCGATGCTGTCTGTACGTGCTCTGCCCGTCCTACTCGAATTGGCAGTCCAACCTTGTGCGTTTAATGGTCATGATTGACGCTGGTGACTCGCCTTCCATATGATTCGGACTGGGCTCTAACTAACTGCGCCACACACACCCGGAGTCCTTGATGCAGCTGAAAGTACCTGTTTACGTACAGTCAGGCCTTGTATGCGCGCTAGTTCCGTGATGGCGCCGGCGACTGTCAGCCTACATGCACTCATCGATTTCCCCTGATGTTCTTGTTGTTGTTGTCATCCGTACATTCTCGATTTGTTGAAACAGGACTCTCCTAACGTGCATAAATTCGACACCTGATAACCTACTTGGTACCCGAAACGGCCTTCGTCAATGAACATCGTCGCAGACCAGTCCGGACAAAGACCGCTGATATTGGAATGGCCGTTTCCGGTTCATCAGGCGGGCTCACTTCAACCTCGGTTGCTAGCCAATCCGAGTTTCATACCCAGGCGCGGTGGATTGCTGAGGATTTCTCAAGGTATTGCTCAAAGCATTGGGCTCGCCAGCTGGTGGGGAAACCGACCTGTTTTGGTCTGCATCCCAGGAGATTAGTAAACTCCTCAATTTGAACAAGTAGACAATTTCACATTCCACGGGTGGGACTACTATCGATGGGTGGGATAAGGACGACGTCGTCTCCCAGATAGATGCTCCTCGGGTGGTGTGCATGCCTTGGGAAGAACAAGAATGACGTCTCGATCGCCCACGAAGGTCGCGTGTACCGCCATTCCTGTACGGTTGTGATTACCGGGCTGTGTGCATGAAAAACTGCAGGAACAGTAGGTGGGCTAACTCATGAAATGTCAAGCGAAATTCTGAAATGGCTTTTCGTTTTGAAAAGATAAATTAAGTAGGGTTGTAAAACTAATCATTGCGCAGTATAATTCTATTATAATTCAGTTATCTGGGGATGCAGGCTTTCGCATGAACTTCTTTCCGGCCGAATGCAAATAATATACTCCATAAAAATGACTACTTAAGAAAATATAGAAAACATGAGAGAAAGATATTCATTCTTTTGCTTATTCGGTGGAAAACTGTGTCTTTTTCCAGTTTTATGCTAGAATGAAGGGCATAATTCGGTTTTCAATAACTTTTCTAATCCCCAAATCGTTTTGAACCTAACCTGCCCCTACACTTGCATATAGGATTTCGAAACTACAAGCCGTATTTTTTTCTGCGTACGGAAAACTATACATATCTCTAAGGCATTACGAGGAGATTAGATGGGAACCATAAAATTTGGCGGTGGATTTGGGCCACATTGTTGACTTTACAAATGCAGAGGCATGATGTTTTATGAACGGCCATTTCAAGATATTAAAAAATCTCGCAATTAGAAACTTTTTAAAACCGAATTATGCTCTTCCACCAACCGAGCGAAAGAATGAATATCTTTCTGCATGAAATATAATTTAATTTTTAAGGACACCGAAAAATCATTTAGAAAAACGCATACTACTTAAGTAGTCATTCTTTCAGAGTACTGTTCTTACATGCAGACGAAAAGGACTCCTTTCGAAAGCCGGCATCATGAGATAGCTTAATTATTATAGAATTATGCTGCAGGATGATTATTTTTAACTCCACTTAATTAATCTTTTCAAAAAGAAAGGGCGTTTCCGAATTTCGGTTGATATTTCATGAGTTAGCCCACCTACTGTAGCTTACCACCGCTTCTTAGGAATCATCCTTTAAGTGAAGTGCACTTCGTCTCAGTCCGCGCTCGCTGTGACAACGTTGCGGGGACATCTCTTGTCATTTAATAAAGGCGACTGAGGTTGTTAGGGCGCGTTCGTCGTCCGCCGCACGAGCCTGGTGTTGCTAATCGCTATCTGACGTCCTTCTCCACTTGGGAGTGTCGAGGTGGTCAGCTCAAAACCTAGTTCAACACAGTTCGTCGTGACATGGAGGAGGTTTGTAGATCTCCTACACCCTATCGCAGTCACCGGAGGCGATAATGGGTCGGACTATCGAGGTGCTTTGTCGCAGATCATCACCCGAAATCGAGACCGACTAGGTCAGGCGCTTTCGTAGCTGCGCGGAGTACGAGTGAGTTAACATCGAAGCTATCCATCAAGTCAAATAAAATGACTTCGGATCTTCGACTGAGGCGAGTTATCATGAGGGCCGCATTACTGCCTGGAGGGGGTCTAAGTCATCCCTCAGTTGGTGACCTGTCAACGTACATTTGGGTAACATGTGGTTATGTAACCCCACCTCATGGATACAATACTGTTGCGGCTGTGGCTAGGGGTTAGGGCTAGGGGGGTATGATTAGGGGTTAGGGCAACTATTTCTCAACCAGAAGAAGAAGCAATCGTTGGAACAAGGGCTTTATTCGCCTGACGTTTCGGATTATCGCTTGAACCCATTATCAGAGACAGTGGCAGTGTACAGCTCAAAGTACAACAGCGCATTCCCAGTAGATTTTCCTTTGCATACAACTATTGACCTCGTTACCTGTGTCTTACCCGGCCCCACCTGCAAAAACTAATATCACCACCGATCCCGTATTACAGGCGCCTCGGGTTTGTTTACTTTAGTTGGGGCTACATAACCACATCTCACCAAAATCTGTTATAATAAGTTATAGTTACGCTTACTAAAGACGTGATCGGGGACGGTGGCTAACTGAACCAAACCTCCCATCTGAGCACGTTACGCGCAAGCCGGCGTTCAACTAGGAACCGGGGTTGACTCACTGCTCTGCCGAGTGGCAGTAGTTGCCGTGACTTCACACTAGTGGGTGGCCGTCTCATCCTGGCCCTCTGGGCGGAAAATTGATCTGTGTCACAACATGGCGCCCCCCCCCCCCCAAATCATTTCATACCGTTTTGGGATCTTCACTCCGAAGTACGCGCGGCATTGTTAATTGCACTTTACATGCGACAATTACCTTTCCTAACCGTCTCACGTCACTGGATTGGATAGTGGATGTAGTAGTGCATTCTGCCCCTTGTCATGAGGGAAATGTAGTCTAGGACATGTAATAGCTAATATTTACTAATATTTTACTTGATATAACTACATGAACGCAATTTCTGCACGAGAAAAGGACTTTTAATTGAAGGTTGTGGATGAGCGAACAAAATGCATAACCTTAAAGACGTCCAGAAATTCTCGCATTAGTTTCCGCTCTCAGATTTCATGAGATAGGTCATTACCGTATGATGCAAAATTAGACGAAACTGCCTGGAGCAAGTGCGGAGGACGCTCTACTAAAATGCCAATTCAAATGATACTATTTAATGATTCCAATGTGTATAAGTGTGCGCTGGTAGACTTGTGATTTGCACATAAACATTTTGAAATAAATGATCGAAGTAGTATTGAAAACAAGCATGTACAGCAGAATTTATTGGGGCCAATAAATTTCGTGACGGCTTTTCAACTGCAACCCGTCCCTGCATAACATAGGTAACGAATGAAAGCGCACAGCAGTATGAATTTGTACAGAATGGCAGCGCATAGGAGCAAGGTCAAAGTTCAAAATAATCAATAATCAGATAAGACGTCCACATAAGCATCAAACAGGAAAAAGGGAGACAAAATGTTAACAACAAATCACAGTCAGGGGAAAATAGAGGCCGTGAGATTACCAGGGCAATTGAAGATTGATCACGTGATCTAACTGCTTGCACAGGTCTGGTTTCTCCCTTCGTATATAGGCTGCTTCCAAATAACGCAAGGTTCGAGCTGTACGTGCTCGGACAAGTACTCGAAAGGATGCTTTAGGGTCGACAACATGACCGCTATCTAACAGGTGTTTCGTTATAGACGAACGGGGGGTTCTATTTTCCTGTTTGAAAAGCCAATTAGGCAAACGCTCAGCGGTCCTGGTTGCCAATTGCCTTTGCGTTCGCCCAATGTACTTGCATCCTATGTTATGCAGAGACGGGTTGCAGTTGAAAAGCCGTCACGAAATTTATTGGCCCCAATAAATTCTGCTGTACATGCTTGTTTTCAGTTCATACCCGGGAATAAATGCTTCGAAGTAATATTCTTTGTGGTGCGCCCCATAAAAAAATATTATTATATTTGCTCGATGACCATATGACAACGCCGGTGTGCGGAGGTCGGGGAGATTTGGTATAACAGAGTCGTTTTGAAACCAACCGAATGGATGGCAAGAGAATGTAACTTTCCAAGCAAAACGCGGTCGATTTACCCCAGATAAAAATAGAATGAATTAAAGTACACAGGACCGTAAATGCTCATGCAGTGCCCCCTGTCTATGTTCAATATTGTTTCGGTTTTGGGTAACTTATTACGCATATTTGGACGGTGCCTCGATTGGTTTCTTCATTTACAACTGGCCGCCGTATTTGTTTTAGATGAAATTCTCTGTATATTGTTGCAACTCTAATATGTCAACACACTCCTGCAGCTGCGAGATCCCATGAAGAACATAATGTGACTTTAATCGATCAAAAGGATAATACTTTTTGCTAGTCTGAGGTAAATATTTATTTATCTCAACCGCAAGTTGTTTATGCTGCCCCACCTCATGGATACAATGCTGATGGGCTTGTGGCTTGGCGTTAGGGTTAGGGGTTAGAGGTTAGGGCTAGGGTTAGGGCAACTATTTGGCAACCATTCAAAGTACAACCGCGCATTGAAACAAGTAGACCCTCGGCACACGGGTAAACACGCAGATGTGGTGTGTCTTTAGGCGCGGGTCGGTTGTCATCTCGCCGATGGGTCAATTCAATGCGACAAATGTCCCCGGATCACGCGTTAGGACCATACTCCTTCTCGTCCGATATAATCCTGGCGGTTTACGCGCGTATGCTGGTGAGTTCGAGCCAGGTGGTGCAGGGAATCGTTCTCCCAGCAAGTCACAACACGCAACCCCCTCGGGGTAAGTTTCGTCTCGACGGGCTTGTTTCTCGGACTACCCAATCCGCAACAGCAGTCAAGGTCGTCGTAATCTACAGGCAACTGCGGTCTGCCGTGTGTCTGTCAAAACAAAAATTAAATGAGACTGTTTTCGCAGTTTGGCGTACACAATCCCGGGCTGGATTTAAAAAGAAGTCATCAGGGATTCTTTTAGAAAAAAAGCGGTCACAACATGTCTGCTGCCAAGCGAACTTGTTCTATAGACATGACTTGAATCAGCATCGTCGAGAGGTGCTGGCGGAATATTTTTGTTTGTAACGCTTTACGACAGTTCGCTAAACTTACCGTTGACTTCCTGTGCTTTCACCTATCCAATCACGCCTCCTGAACGCTACCAAAGATGTTCCCCGTACTTAAATATATTGAATATTTTGTCGTTAATATGCGCTTCTGCTGCCTGTGTTGTGTCCGCATGTAGCCAATCAGCGAAGGAGCCGCGCCGATTGGCTTCGAGCTGCTCTCGCGGGACTAGTGCCAAACCTCGCGCGTTCCCAGCAGCCAATCGACAGAAGGGTAGCATGACAAAATGGCGACGAGCAAGACAGCCAGCTGCCACGCAGCTAGCGTTCTTACCGAGGACGAAGTGCATACTCCCGAATTTCGTCCGCATGCGTCCAATCGGCAAGGAGAGAAATATCGGTCAACGTCACGGCGCCGCATGCAGGTCGGTCAGCGGCGGCCCTGATGACAGCGATGGCTGTCAGCTACACACAGTGTTTCAGCTGACACCAGAAATAGATACAGAACACTTCCAGAAAATTGATATTCACCCACCATCCATGTAGGAAGGTAAAAAATGTATAATTTTCGGTAAGATGTGATTATGCAGCCCCATCTGATGTACACAATACTGTTGGGTTAGGGGGTTAGGGCTGGGGTTAAGGGTTAAACATAAAGGGTTAGCGTTGGGTCTTGGGTTAGGGGTCAGGGGTAAGGGCTAGGTGTTAGGGTTAGGACCTAGGCTTAGGGCTTAGGACAACTATTTTTCAACCATTCAAACTACAACTGCGCATCCCCAATAGCTTTTCTTTTATATACAATTGCTTGACCTCGGTGCCACCTGAAAAAACCCCTATTATCACCGGTCCCGTATTACAGGCGGCTGGGGTTTGTTTACCTCAGGTGGGGTCACATCACCACATATGACCCAATTTTCTACACAGAGGGCATACGAAGTGAATATTTGG
This sequence comes from Spirometra erinaceieuropaei, assembly GCA_902702965.1. Taxonomy (NCBI): domain Eukaryota; kingdom Metazoa; phylum Platyhelminthes; class Cestoda; order Diphyllobothriidea; family Diphyllobothriidae; genus Spirometra; species Spirometra erinaceieuropaei. The sequence continues at coordinate 193,925 of CACRXP010000368.1, read as the reverse complement.
CCATTTTGCCCAAGACGTGCCATTGAGTGAGAGGTAGTATGGGGAGTCAATCTAAAAGAAATACACATCCATGAACTAGCATGCTACAGGGCGTAATTATCCCAAGATTAGACTCTGTCCTGAAGCATACCATTATCATCAGGGTTAACATTTCGACTTAAAAGTATGCCGAGCAATTTGGCTCTGCGAGGTACTACACCCAAATCCCGACACATCGTTTGGCAGGGAAGTAGCTACAGGGACTGGCAATTTGCAGACGCCTCTAATCGCAGGTCAAAAATAAAATTAAAAGAACTATTAACGATAGTTTTCGTCGATCCCTTGCCAACAATGCTAGAATGAAGTAATTGATGATTGAGTGAAAAACAGTTTGACACAGGAAAACATATGAGCAAGAAAAACAGCCTCATTTTGCCGATTTGATCAGAACCACCCGAGTGTCTAAAGTCGGCCTACGATGATAAGCGTGTTCAAATTTAAAATGTTGCCGCCATATCGCGTCGTATAAAACCTTGGTGAGGCGGGTTTATCGTCTTGTGCCGGCAATTTTCAGACCAGAGCCTGATTGACAGCAATTGTTAGTTTCCAGTAGTATGGGGTTGGTCTACGTATACGATAGCGTACATGTTTATGAATTAACGTAAGTGGAGAGGAGAGCTTAGCAATCGTGCCTTACGAGCCCATTTAACAGCCTCACAGCGGCGCATGATATATACGCAGAATGGTATTACCGACAAAGACAAGGGGGACTGGAATGGCCATTTCTGGCTTATTAGCCATCGTCAGCCAGCCATACCCAACCTCGAAATGTAGAACATCCGAACCTCGAACTCGCGACCTGTTGGTTTAGAAGTCCACGCCTCTACCCACCGGGCCATGAGCCCGTTGTCCTGTCGGTTTTCGGTCGGGAATATACAATGGTAGGGGGCGCTCACCGATCGTTCATACGGAACTCACTCGTTCCGTTGTGCATTACGGGCTCTCCCTCGAGCCCAACCAGCAGCCGCACAACGGCGCAAGATATAGGCAGAATGGCATTACCGACAAAGACAAGGGAAGCTGGAATGACCATCTGTGGCTTATTAGCTGTCGTCAGCCAGTCTTGCCCCATCCCTAGGGGTGGAACACCTGTGGCTCGATTCCGCGGACTGTTGTTTAAAAGTCCAAATCCTCTAACCACTGAGCGAGGGGCTCGTTGCCTTTTCTCGCCGAACGACCGGCAAAACTCATCATTCTGACGGCGGAAAAGAAAACTCTGTTCCTCAAAGTCCCCCTTCAAGGAGACGCGGCAAGTGAAGTCCTGAAAAGGCTCCCTGACCGAACCGTTTCACGGACGTTTCCGGCAGCAAGAGTTTAAGTAATGTTTTCGACCAACCCTGTCTTACGCGGGGAAGGTAGGGATGGGTTACCAGCTCAGATCACCCCATTGCATTTACTCCTTTACTTGCTCCTGTGGAGCAGGCTACATTGGTCGTACGAGTCAGCGCCTATCCACAAGAATACGAGAACACCCGCTGGCATGGCTGAGGAAAGGTGAAGTTAAGAGCATACACAGCTCCATCCTCGCAGACATAGTTGATTCTGGGCACCGTGTGGATCGTAACGAAGCCTTTTCTGTGATTAACAGGGTCCCACCTAACTTCCCTAAGCGATTGGGTCAGCGCCTTCCAACAACAGCAGAGGCAACTGCCATCAGGCTACAGAGGCCGGTCCTGTGCGCGCAGAAGAACCTCTTGCACGCTCCGCGTCAACCGTTGGCAAGGCTCGACTAATTGTATTCAGGTCTTCGCGCCCTCATGTTCTTCCTTCCCCCCTCCCCCCCCCTGTGACACGGCTCAACCTAACCCTCACTGTCACGGCCTACCTCCTCTCCTATCCCCTCCGCCCACTCTATTCACATACCCCGTTTTTGTGAAAGTGCAAACCGGAATCGATTGCACTTGTCGCTCGCACGTTCCAGTTTGTACCTCGTTCCCGTATCGTGTACAGGCCCGATGAGAATTTATCGATCGCACACGTATCCTCGCCAAATGCTCTCCTGAATCGCTCCATGGGAATTTCCGCAACTTTAAAAGCATATATAAGTAAGCAGAATGTCATTACCAACGAAGACAAAGGAGACTAGGATGGACATTCCTGGCTTATTAGCCGTCGTCAGCCAGCCATACCCAACCTCGAAATGTGGAACATCCGAGGCTCGAACCCGCGATCTGTTAGTTAGAAGTCCACGCCTCTAACCACTGGGCCACGAGCTCATTGCCCTGTCGGTTTTTGATTGGGAATATACAATGGTAGGGTGGGCCCATCGATCGTTCTTACAGAACTTACTCATTCTGTTGTGCCTTAAGGGCCCTCTCTCTCGGGCCCAACCAGCAGCCGCACAGCGGCGCATGATATATAGGCAGAACAGTATTGCCGACAAGGAAGAGGGAAACAGGAGTGGACATTTCTGGCTTATCAGCCGTCGTCAGCCAGTCATACCCAGCCCCGAAATGCGAAACACCTGTGGCTCGATCCCACGACCTATTGGTTCGAAGTCCAATGCCCCCCAACCACTGAGCGAGGGGCTCGCTGCCTTGTCGGCTGCGATCGTGAATATAGAATGGTAGGAGCAGTTTATTTAAAAACGCCCAGTTCCCAAAGTATCTGGCTTTGGATGCTCAAACCTGAGGCTGGCTAACCCCGTATTCCCATGCATCCGTAAGAGTTTCTTAGGCTGTCAGCGACAGAGCAATGCGATGATGTATGGGAGTCAGCAGCTATGACCCACTCTAACTTAAACTGCCTTTGCCTTAGTTAATTCTCTTGTCCCAGGTTTTTTAGCGACTAACAGTTACCGACTAATCCAGCTTCTAAAACACCGATATACGAAACCGTACAGCACCCCGACATTTTTATTTGGGATCTGAAGGGGACGTACATCTCATCAGTATTATTCTGACCAGAATTTTTTTGCCCTTTGATCCCTTTAAGTCAGTTTATTAAGGGAATGAAGCTTTCGCCCTTGAGCTCCCAATTCATATCGATAAACAGAAATAAAGTCATCAGTTACATCATCATTACTACTAATCGTATTGTTAAATGATTTCGCAGTTAGCAGTCACAAATTCAAGTGCTTGCTCGAAAAAAACGAGAATTATTGGATTGAATCTTTTAAGTTTAAGATTGCATCCTAAAAACATCGATACCCTTACCAACACTGTCTACGAGGGAATATTCACTAGTGCGAACGGGTTTTTCACCATTCCGAAAATTTCTTTTATTTTTTTGTGGTAATGCCGTTAAGTTGCCAACAGAGGTGGAGAGACGAGTCCCAGGAAGCAGTCGTGAACACCGCCGAAACAAGAGCTTTATTCGCCGGACGTTTCGGGTTCCTACTCGAACCCATCATCAGAGACAAAAGCAGATACGGGCGGTTCATGCACAAGGGGCTGCAGTATTTATAGGATGCTGTCGCCATGTTACAGTATACCTATAACAATTCACGGCTGCCCCTTCATCCGGAATCGTTGCACTTAGTGGGTTGACTCTTTGATGGCCGACATTCGCGTCGTTAATTGCTGCGATTTCATCACGTGCATTGGATGTTGGTGTGATGATTGCTCGACCATCTGATCCACCGACCCTGGTGTTGGGAAAAGTGTTCACCCGTGCGCTCCCCACGTGGCTAATTACTCCGCCTAGGCGAAGTCTCAGCACCGAGTATGGAATGGGAAGATCATTGCACTTGTTAATAGACTGAAGATCAGTCAATCATGAGTCAAGCAGCTCGCTGTTGTCAACTATTACGAGAATTTCGGCCTCGTCGAATTCGAACGTGTGACCAAGTCCCGTCGAATGGGTCGCAACGTGAGGGCTGGCGTCATTTCTGCGCACCGCTGCAGCGTGTTCGGCCATTCGCGGTTGGAGCTGTCTTCCGGTTTCTCCGACATAGTTGCGTTTTCCGCACCAGCCCAGTCCTCCGGTCGTCACAGTTCAGGTCGTTTTTTTCGCTGCTCGGCGCAATCGCTTCAGCAGTTATAGATAGTAATGTTGGCTGACTTTGATGTCATGAGTAATAAAGTCAATGTGAACGACTCCTTTAATGGTAGAAGGGCGCTCAACGGGACGAGTTAGCTTCTTAGCGCGATAGGTGAGCGTTCCCCTAACATTGTATATAACCGATCGCAGCCGACAGGACAACGTGCCCGTGGCTCAGTGGTTAGGCGCGTTGGACTTTTAACCAACAGGTCGCGGAATCGAGCCACAGGTGTTCCACACTTTGGGGTTGGGTATGACTGGCTGACGACGGCTAATAAGCCAGAAATGGCCGTTGCATCCAGTTCTGGCAGATGTGAATACGCTAACCTTACAACTATCACATATTTGCACCTTCCTTACCACTTTATTTCTGCAAGTGATTGTGCTACGGGGAAGGAGTGCTTATAGGCCAGCCTCGGTTACTTCAGTTACCAGAATGCTATTATCGACAAAGACAAGGGAAACTGGAATGAACATTTCTAGCTTATTAGTCGTCGTCAGCCAGTCGTCACGGGGAGCGTGTGCACATGCCCCCTTCATCCCTGCGCTTGCTTCGGTCTCTGTTAACGCCTTCTTTCCCTTCCTAATCCAGCAAGTGGCTAAGTTGAGAATGCTGATAGAAGCGAACAGGCGAGTTCCAGGTAGCATTTCAGAAGACGAAGATGCGATCACTGGAACAAGAAATTTATTGGCTTGCCGTTTCGGATTCTCACTCGAATCCATCATCAGAGACAGTCGCAGATAAAGGTGAAGGTGGCACCAGGAGTGCAGACAAAGCAATTATGTCGGAGAAACTGGGAGATTACTCCGTATGCGAATTACCGAGCACGCAGCAGCAGTGAGGCGGGAAGATGCTAACTCTCTGGTGGCGACACACTCGACCGGACCCGGTCATATTTTCAAAGTTCAAGAGGCCGAAATCCTCGCAAGGGGTGACAACCGCGTGGGCCGCGAGTTGCTCGAGTCATGGTTCTTAGGCCCGAAATCCCTCGACAAGCACAATTAACTCCCGGTCCCCTTTACCGTACTGCGATTTTCCCTAGGCAGGAGAATCAATAACGTGGGGAGGGCTCGGGCGAACAATTATCACGGTGAGAGTGAGCCAGTTTGCCGAGCAATCGTCACACCAACATCCAGCATGGATGACGAAATCACGGCGATTAACGACTCGGACTCGGACCGACAAGCCACCACCGCATCAATTACGACCCCAGCGGTTATTGCAAGAACTGTTAATTGCAGTGCGCATACGGTCCCACGGCAGCCACGTGATATAAATTCTGCACTCCTTGTTCCACCATCACCTTTATCTGCGAATGTCGCAGATGATGGATTCGAGTGAGAATGCGAAACGTCAGGCCAATAGCTTTCTTGTTCCAGTGATTGCATCGTCGTCCTCTAAGTTAGGTATGTGAACAAATATTGTTTTAGTAGGTTCACAATAGGGTATCAGTCAAGTGGGACTGCAGGACAAAACCTCATATGGTGATATTGTAACCCTAGGATGCAGGGCGTTTTAAAAAAAGCATTCAGAACTCGTTAAATCGCCCCCACTGCATTCCGCAGTCGAAGTGTTTGTGGGAATTTCTGCTTCTAAGGCAACTATCAGTCAGATTATCGAGTCACATGAGCCGCCAGCCAAAACTTCAATCTGCTCCGGTGTTGACAATAAATCGCGCTTCCCGAGTGCCTATTGCGACACTGACTAACGCACACCCGCAGCCCACCTAGTCAACTGAAATGCGAAGTTGGCCGCGCGAGACGACAAAACTGAAAAGGACCAATCAGCGAGCGGCAAGCTACATGCTTTCACGCAAGTTCGCTGCCAACGCCGCGCTGCAAGGTCGTGCCTGAAAACTCTGGCGTTGGGATTTGATGTGCTTAGATTTCCTCCTATTGTGGAACAAATTGCAGTCCTTTAGAGGGTTAAATGACAAAAATTCTGGCGCTACCAATTCTTCACGCAGGACTGTTTATTAACTGCAATAAAATAGAACAAAATGATACAGAAGAAAATGTGGCAAGCAAACGTTGCTTTTGATAACTTCTCGTCAGGCCAGTACAGTTATATGAGACGAGGTACAGTGAGTGAAGAAATCGATAAAAGCTAGTTTTGAAAATGCAGGCTAGGCAAGAGCAGAAAGGCGCAGAAAGTTGTAAGTGGTTAGTCGACCTTTGGGCACGGTAAGCGTGGAATCTGAACGAGGTTCTTCTGGGCGCATAGGGTCGGTTTTCGTAACTTGATGGCGGCCGCTTCTGCTGTTGTTAACAGGTGCTGGCCCAGTAGCTTAGGGTAGCTCGAGGGGACCTTATAAATCTCACGAAATGCTTCAGCGGGGTCCATACAATGCCCTGGATCCACTGCATGTGCTAGAATGGCGCTATCTATTCTCATTTTTTCACCTTTTGCCAGCTATGCGGGATGGTGCTCTCGTATTCCTTTGGAAAGGCGCCGACTCGTTCGACCAATATAACCTGCTCCACAGGAGCAAGTGAACGAGTAGATGCACATTGAGGCGGTCTGAGCTGGCAGTATAGCCTTGCCTTCCTGGCGTAAAATAGGTTACGTAGAGAATGATATGCGAACCCTTGCTGCTGGGAAGGTTCCCGAGACAGCTTGGTCAAGGCGTCTTCTTAGGAGTTCAATTGCAGCGTCTCCTTGAAAAGGGACTTTGAGGAACAACGTCTACTTTTCGGCGGTCAGTGTGGTGGGTTTTGCGGCTCGTTCGGCAAGGTTATTTGTAATGAACCTGCAGGATACCCGTTTTCGCATAGCAAGTCCTGGATTTTTCTAGTTTCCTCCTAGATACTATCTGTTGAACAAATTTGTCTAGCCTTTTTTGCCAAACACCTGACTAGATTTCTTTTATGTTGGAAAGGTACGAAACAAGCGAAGTTTGTGTATTGTCCAGGCCAGGTTTTCTTCCGATAGACTCACCTTTGGATGCTACCGTCAGAACTTCTGTATAGAAGGACATCTAAGAAAGGAAGCGAACCGGCCGAGTCCATCTCCAACGTGAATTTGATCGATGGATGTGCTCGGTTTACAGCATTTAGGAGGGCAGCAACGTCGGTTTCTGTGGTTGCAATCGCAGAGATCTCATCAACGTAGCGACCGTAATGTTTGAGCCTTTTGATCTGACCGCTTAGTTGAAATCTCCAGACGTCGGCTAAGAGAGGTCCAAGACGCGAGCCCATAGCAACGCCGCCATAGCAGAGGCGGCCGCCATTAGGTTACGAAAACCGACCCTATGCGCCCAGAAGAACCTCGTTCAGGCTCCGCGCTTACCGTGGTCAAAGGTTGACTAACCACATGCAACTTTCTGCGCCCTTCCGCCTTTGCCTAGCCTGTATTTTAAAAACTAACTTGTATCGAATTTTTCACCCAATGTACCCTGTCGCACATAACTGTACTGGCCTGATGAGAAGTTATCGAACACAAACTTCGCTCGCTACCATTTCTTCTGAATACAGCTATGGGGATTTTCACAACTCCAAAGTGATACACCCTGAGATAAGGGAGGCTGATAATGACATGGCCACCTAATAGTCGGGGAGATGGATAGGACAAGTAATCAAGCCAACAGGGGTGCTAATGAACCCGGGTTCCTTTTTTCCCTGCCACCACCTGGCCCCCTCACAAAAGGGGGCCATGAAGGGGTTAGCCCCCTCATAGTTTTCTCGTGGTTAATGCATAATGAACAGGCAATACTCCGTGAATAAACATGCATTTTTTGGTTTAAATAAGCTTTGACAACGGCAAAAAGTACTTTTGAACTTCTGAAGTTGCGATTTTGACATGCCCGTGCGATCCTGATATAATGCGCATAATTGTTTCAGTGTGTCACTGTGCGGCACTTATCTCCCATTTTGCTCTCGTCGTGAGTACTAGTACTGTCTACTTTGGTCTACGTTCTGACGTTACTGTGGTACGTAACTAAATGCCCTTTTGCTCTTGTTTATGATATTTTGTTAGTTTGTATTATCATTTAATAATTCTCTACTGATATAACCAAGTTGGTATTGATATCCGTTGTAGCAGTGTGATCTAAAAAGGTGCACTTAGAGCCATTGTTGATCGTTTTTGTCATTGAGACTAAGTAGGAATGAAACGTAAGTATTACGGAGTCAACCGGAGCACCGCTTAAAAGCGAATCAGGCGCCTGAAGACGGCTACGGAGTCTGCCCAACATGTTACTCTTCCAACGTCGTCCACTTTGCCAAGCCATTCTCCTGAAGTAGGAATGCCCGCATTAACGCCTGAGGATTCTACTGGTAGGTTTTTCCTTCGATGTAGAATATAAGTGGGTGTGGAAGAAAGAGAAGAGAAGAAAGAGAGATTTTGTATGTCAGGAGTGTACCAGCGGAATCGTTTTACTTGTTCTTTGAGTTATCAACTAGGGTGGAACTGGACGTTCGGCGCGAGCAACAAGGCAGTTGCACTTGCATTCACGGCAAGGTGGACAGGAGGGCCTGAGTTTGTCCGAGTAAAGATGATTCAACCAATGGCTGAGGAGGCCATTCGCTCCGGACAGCACTTCTGGTCCCCCCTCCGCAGTGCTGTTGGCACCAACGAAGCCCACGAAGACGAGGAGGGTCGCAAGAAGGAGAAGGAGGACAGACAGGGTCTTCATCTGCGGTTAATCCAATCGAGACGACTATGACGACTGCAGTCCTCTGTTTGCCTTAAATACCAACCTGCGCCGGTGTGCCTTCACTGTCCTCATAAATTGCCATCCCTGTGGACTCCTTGTTTGAAGATCTTAATGTAGCTGTTAGGAGAGTGTTTACCAAAATCGCAATCCAATTTTGTTACAGTTTGTAGCTTTTGAATCATGAGGACTCAGCGTGTGTGAGTGTGCAAATAGTGATCAGGCCTAATTGTTGGGATGGAAGCAGACGGCTTCATTCTGTCTTGGCTTTGAGGGCTTACGGTACAGGCTGGCCGTCTCGTGACGACTAGCTCTCCGCCTGCGTGGACATCAGTACGGAGAACGGTTTTGAAGCCGGGTCGATAACACATGAAGCTCAGTAATCAACTAAGCTCAGATTTCAACCTTTAGTCGAGGGCCCACAATAAGTCATTTGGCCTGGGGACTTCTCCATCTGTTCGGTTCCTCATCCTGTCTGCCTACAGATGTGAGATAAGGTTACTAGCTCGTCGATTGAAACCTGCTTAATAGACACCCGAGGGAAATATCGAGTCTGGAGTTTATCCAGCCGCAGGATAACCCATCCTTATGTCGCCCAAGGAGATCGTTCCAGCGTTTGTTTGTGAGCGCTGTATATCCCAGTTGGAACAGAGTTCACTTAAAGTAGGTGGGCTTATTCATGAAATCTCAACCGATATTCCGAAATACGTTTGCGTTTCGAAAGGATTAATTGAGAAGGCTTTTAAAACCGATTATTATGCGGCATATTTCTATCACCATGCAGCTACTACAGGATGCCGGCTTTCGAACGAACTTCTGTTCGGCGACATGCAGGAACTACACGCCGAAAAAATGACTACTTAAGTAGCATGCCTTTTTTCTCGTTGATTTTCGATGCCCTTAAAAAGTCAATTATATTTCATGGAAAACATGCATAACAATGTTCATTCTTCTGCACATTCGGTAGAAAACTACGTTTTCTTCTAATTTTATACTCAAAAGAAGGGTATAATTCGGTTTTAAAAAGATTCTAATTGTGAGATTTTCTAATACCGTGAAATGGTCGTCCATAAAACGTCATGTCACGTAAAGTTAACAACATGTCTCACATTCACTGCTGAATTTTATGAACCCCGTATGGTGTCCACTTACTACCGTGGAGAAACATATAGTTTTTTGTACGCGGAAAATATATGGTTTGTAGTTTGGAAACCCTGAATGCGGGTGTAACGGTAGGTCGGGTTCAAAATTATTCAGGAATCGGAAAAGTTTTTGAAAACCGAATTATACCATCCCTTTGAGTAGAAAATTTGAAGAAAACGTAATTTTCTACCGAATGAGTAGAAGAATGAACATTTTTATGTATTTTTTCCATGATATATAATTGAATTTTCAAGGGCATCGAAAATCAATGAGAAGAAGGCATGCTACTTAAATAGTCATTTTTATAGAGTATGCGTGCTGCTGGAAAGAAGTTCGTTTGAAAGCTGGCATCTTGATATAATGCCGCATGCTGATTAGTTCTCCAACTCTATTTAATTAATCTTTTCAAAACGAAATAGCATTTCAGAATTTCGGTTAGCATTTCATGAGTTAGCCCACCTACCGTTTTGTCTGGAATGTGCGTGATGATTTTCCGCGGGCGGCCAGAAGGGCCCATTCAAAAGCCGGTCTCCCGCCATGGCCAAAAATATCTGGGAATCATGATGCATGATAATCACTCACCCGAGTTGTTCTTTCTGATCAAAAACACATTTCACGAGATCAGTCAGCTATGGTAGGTCAAGCTTAGGTCTTCGAGTGCGTACCCTGTGATGGCGCAGGTCTGTCTCTACACTGTCCCCGCACATTTACATCACGCATAGGCCAGGTTGGTCACTTGCGAGCTCGGCGCACAGAGGTTGGCGAACCTGAGGCACAGACATACACCCTACGCATCCGCCGCCACTGCAATCGCACATAGGTCTACTAGGCCACATGCGCATTTACGAAAAACTTCGGTAGGCAACCAACAGCTACACCACACCATCATACCTTTCTCCATCAGCACACGCACCTCGCAACAGTATCACCCAACAGGGCATCCAACTGCCACTTCTCACGTAAATGGGACGTGTGCTTCTCGGCCCCTTCTCCATGCGACTCCTTTGCTGCGTGTGGGACTAGAGTCTGAGACTATCACGGTGCGTCGCGCGCCGTGGCTTGGAAGGATATCGACTGATACCTCAACCCAGTCCACGCAGTTGTTCGTGTTTGTGCGGAGTGGTGGACTGGTTGACTGTTCCTTGAAGCGACCTCTGGCACTCTTACTTGTGGAGTGTGTTTCTGTGTGCTTTATTGGTGGTGCCTCCCAGTAGACGACCAGTTGGTTACCCAACCATTGAAGGATGATGACCCAGGCAAAAGCAGGGTCACGTGCCACCCTTCTGGGTCCAAAGGTCTGCAAGCGTCTGCTATGTCAGGATCAGCAAATCATGGCCCTTGAAGCCTGGTAGGCGCTGACAGTTCTCCAACACTCGGTTCCCTACCGATAGATGCGCTTGCGCCCCCGCTGGGTATACAGCTCGTAAGCATGCCTACCCAGCTACTGTAAGCAAAGACAACGTGAGTAAGTTTGAAGCATTTAGTCCCCGGTACGAAGCTGAAGTAGGCAAGAAGGGCAGGATTTATTGGTACCAAAAAATTCGCGACAGCTCTTCAGCTGCGTCCTGTTGCTTCATAAGAGAGATAACGAGTGAGAAGAATGCAACAGATTTGAATTCTCAGAAAATCAATGCAGAAACAGCAAGGTCAGGTTTTCGGGCAAAGCTGGCTAATCGATAAAGCTAGTAACACAAACATCGTAGGGGAAGAAAGGGAAAAAAGGGGAAACGTTAAAGAGCAAAAATGAGAGGAGAGAGGGGAAATCATGGAGCTAGAGGCTACCATGGCAATGCTAGGTTAACCACGTGTTCCAATTGTTTACAAAGATCTGGTTTCACTCGTCGTATCTAGGCCGCCTCCAGGTAACGCAATGTCCGAGTTGTTCGTGCCCGAAGAAGTACTCGGAAGGAAGTTTTGGGGTCGACGGAGTGACCAGTATCAATTAGGTGTTTCGTAATGGAGGAAGGCGGGATCTTATTTTCTTGTCTAAGGAGCCACTTGGGCAGGTGCTCAATAGACCTGGCTGCCAATTGCCTTTGCGTTCGCCCGATGTACTTGCATCCGCAAGTGCATGTGAACTCAAAAACACAATTTGAAGTGGCGTGCATTGGCAGGGCATCCTTTGCCCGTGGAATCGGAAGTGGCTTAGTAGGACTGCATAATACTAGTTCGGCTGCATTGTATGTCCTTTCAATGGCGGAACGTAGCCGTCGTTTGATAGTATTTAAAATATTGTCGCCTTTAAAGGGCAAAGATATAAAGACGGGCTTTTTTCGGAGCTAAATGTTCTGTCAATTTTGGCCGTGTAGAGTTGCTGTATTTGTGGATGAACCGTGCGGGATATCCTCGCTTAAGTAGAGCTTCTTTGAGGCGTGCAAATTCTGCATCCAGTGTGTCATTGGAGAAAATGTTCCTAGCCCTTTGGAAAAGAGCGTATACCAAGTTGCGTTTCCATTGGATTGGTACAAAACTCAAAAAATGCAAGTAATGTCCCTTCCAAGTATTCTTATGGAAGACGGAACGTCTTATAGAACCATCTTCCTTTCTAAACATAAGAACATCCAGAAAGGATAGTTGGTTGTCTTGTTCCTTCTCCATTGTAAATTTGATCTTTGGATGCAGCTTATTCATAATAGAAAGCAGTTCTTCAGCCTCCTTAATATCCTTAACAATAGCGAAAGCATAATCTACGTATCCTTTGTAGAGTGGCAGCTTATTCAAGTTGGCGGACACTTTTTCTTCTAGATGACCCATAAAGATGTCAGTAAGACCAAACATTTCAGCTGGATGTACAGGTCAAGAGCACGGCTGTCCAGTCATCCTCGTCCTTCTGACACGTTGTAGTGCTGTTGCTGTGGGTTCAAATCCTGGTCAGGTGTTTGTTGTGGACCAGGGGTTATGGTGGTGTCGTGAGCGCTAAAGACAGAACCCTCAATCCCAGACTATGAATATCAGGATAAGACCAGAGTTATGAAAGAATTAACAATCAAAAGTCAAACGACCTGACAATCCAACTCATGCCAAGCGCGTCGCGTCGAATTGTGTTCCTTCCATTCAGTTAAACAACCAGTAAGTTCAAGAATGAGGAACAGGCAGGGAAAGGCAAGATAATCTGGCGCCTCGGCGCAGTGTCACGTCTAGGTGCAGATGCGGCCATGCCAGCCGCCTGCGCCCTCCCCCACCTCCAGACTTCTTGACTACATCGACACGGGTCGGCTACGCTGTGCTGGTCCCAAGTGTAAGCGATTGTGGCATTGAAAGTGAAGAAAGCCGAAGGGGTATGCTGAAATCGCTAGTTGAGAAAGTAGTCGAGGATGAAACGGAAAGGACCATCTGATGGATGACAAATCTGCCGCGAGATTAAAAGAAACCCAAAGCAGCCACAAAAGACCTTGATGACAGGACACGCCGGGCAGTAATACAATAAACCTAATGGCAAACTTAACCGTAACCTCAAAAGCAAACCCAATCCTTGATGCAATTATAAACCTAACGTTGGCCCTAAACTTAACCCTAAATCTAACCCTTAACCTACCACAAACCCTGGCCCTAACCCTAATCTCAATCCTGACCAAAATCCTAACCCAAATCCTGACCCCAACCTTAATCATAACTCTAACCCTAGCCGTAACCATCCCCTAATCCTAGCACCAACCCTAACCACAACCTTCACGCTAAACGTAAAACTAAATCGCAATCTAACCCCTAACTCTAACCGTGTAGGGAGTTTTGAAGAAGGAGACACGATCGCTGGGACAAGAGCTTTATTAGCCTGACGTTTCGGATTCCTGCTCGAACCCATCATCAGAGACAGAAGGAAACACGGGTGGTTCATGCACAAGGGGCTGCAGTCGTCATGCCTCTGCCTACCTATGAACATTCACGGCTTCCCCCCCCCCGCCCCCTTCATCAGGGATCATTGCACGTAATGTGATGGCCGAAATTCGCGTCGTTAATCGCTACAATTTCATCACGTGCGTTGGATGTTGGGAGTGCCTACAATCCCCCAAAACAAGAGCCAACCAATCACTGGAGACCACGTGCGTTTGCCCTCTCTACAGGGCTGTCATCTCGATTGGGCGCCTCCCCATTGGCTACTCCCCTCTACCCGAAGGTCATTGGGCCGAACGCCGGCGAACCACAGTAGGGTGTTATGCATATGGGTCACCTTTCAGCTAATCGTGAACTTGCAGTGGTTTTCTAATACACTTTCCCAGACCGGCCGTGTTTTCTTTGTCTGCTGCTTTGGTATTGGGGACTAGGGTCGAATGGGTATACGCTCCACGGGATTTCAAGTACCAGGCGGGTCATAGCACTAACGCTGACCCTAAACTGAACACTAAATCTAATCTTTAACCTACCACAAACCCTGGCCCTAACCCTAGGCCTAAACCTGACCAAAATCCTAACCCAAATCCTGACCCTAACCTTAACCAAAACCCTAACCTTGGCCGTAACCAAACCCTAATCCTAACACCAACCCTAAACACAACTTTGACGCTAAACGTAAAGCTAAACGGCAATCCAAACCCTAACTCTAACCGTGTTGGGAGTGCCTACATTCCCAAAAACAAGGGCCAACCAAACACTGGAGAGCGCGTGCGTTTGCTCTCTCTCTCTCTCTCTCTCTCTGTCCATAGCGTTGTCATCTCGATCAGACGCCTTCCCATTGGCTACTCCCCTCTTCCCGAAGGTCATTGGACCGAATGCCGGCGAACCACAGTAGGGTGTTATAAATATGCGCCACCTTTCAGCTGGTCGCGACTTGCAGTGTTTTTCTAATACACCTTCCGTTGCCGTCTGCTGCTTTAGTATTGGGTACAAGGGTCGAGTGCGTATACGCTCCACGGGATTTCAAGTACCAGGCCAGTCATAACAAACCGGAACCCTTAGACTTAACACACTAACCCGAACCCGAATTCTCAGTCTGACACCGGCCCAAACCATCAAACTTAACGCTACTTCTAAACTGAAACGTCAGGTTGCCCTTTTCTTTTTCGCCTCGGCTACTTTCCCCACTAAAGATTTCCTTCGACTTTCAATGTCACATTGCGCTTACACTTGGGACTAGGACAGAGTAACGGACCCCTACCACTATATCTTAACGCAAGACCCACTTGGGCGGGGCGAGAGAGCGCGACAGATGTTGCGCAAGTCGGCGTGGTGCAGACGGTGGACATCGTCGGATGCGGCGGTCGAGATTTTGGTTTACATTTTATGTGATAGACCAGTTGCTCTAAGCAAAAACAACGTGAGTGGTGTTGTTGTTGGTTAAAATCGTGGTCAAGTCTTTGCTGTGGACCGGGTGGTGTAGTGTGGAACGCCCACCCGCCTCTCGTCCGCTTGACTATGTCTTAGCGCCGGATCCACGTGGAGAGGAGGGAGTGCGGCAGATTCTGCCACTACAAACTAACTCACGCACAAGTCACCGTGTGTGATTCACCCTACAGTGGAGCGCACGGTGAACGTAGTCGGCACCGACAGTCGAACTGACTACCTCCTTTTATGAGCTATACCCAAGTGAAGAACAAAAGCAAGTACGACGAATACTACACATCGACACACATTTCATCATTTTACATCGTGCTACCAGAGCTTGATGTCTTTACTTCCTCGATTGTCCGTTCCAAGTTGGGATCAAATCGCCATGCAGGAATTAAAAATGCGTACACTTTTCACCGTGAAGAAGAACAGTCGAGCGCCGGAACACTTTGTTCGTTCAGATTGGCAAAGTTGAGATATCCGGGTTGAGTATTTGAAGACGAAGACAGGCTCTCCGGAAGAGGTTATGAGGAGAGAGACAAACCCCTGAAGTCTGAACATCTGCTCGAGGTTCTGCGATACTGTCTCAAGACCTATTTCACCTTCGGCGGACAAATGTACGAACAAATAAAAGGCACTCCTATGGACTCCCCTATATCAGGCCTAATCGCTGAAGTAGTTCTTCAACGGGTAGAACATTTGCTGTTCAGCAAGTATCAACCAAATTTCTGGGCCCACTATGTCGATGACACCTTCGTCGTTGACCTCCAGAGGGCTACCATCTTAGGCCGAGGCAACACAAAAACTGAACGGCTAACACTCGAGGCGTGGTCCTCCGATGCCCACTCTATCAACAGGCATCTGGACATTCCTGCAGCTTACAAAGTTCTACGTCATCACAATCGTAGAGCTCAGGACCAAACAACCACACCGGACTTAAGAAGGCCGCACGGAGATAGCCCGACGCCGAGTTTACTCGGTGAGGAAGAAGAGGAGCCGCTAGACCGACCGCCCGACTAAAGTCCAATCAGTTCCCCTCGACGGAGTGGTGACTCACAAAGCACACAGGCAAAACGCTCGTCAACCATGCCCCGAGAGACCGAGACAGCGAGAGGAGAGAAAAATCGATCAACATGAGGCCGACCAACACAACATGCCATTTGAAATTTCTGATCGATTAAGTGCATTTTACGCTTTGATAATGAAGAGCCGACCCAGCTCTTTGAAACGTCAGCACTTAAATAAACCTCTTCCGGAGAGTCTGTCTTCGTCTTCAAATACTTTGTTCATTGTCCTGAGCTTTCAGACTCGTACAGGAGTCCATCGTCAGAGGTAGTAGCAGCAACAGAACAAGCGACAGTTATAAGGCATGTACGCCAATCATCGACCAACGGCGCACGACTGGAGGGGACTACGCGGGGCTCTGCGCGCCGGCGCCAGATCGATAAATCGATTGACCGAATTCTCATCCGAGGCTCAGGCTTCAGTCAATTCTCGACCTGTTTTGTTCCCGGCGTGGGAGACTCTTTTGGTGGCTGCGAGGTGAAACTCGTGACCCATTTCGTAGCTGTGGGTGGCCACTCGTCGTAATGCGTCGCCTCGTCGCACAGCTAGCGTTTGTTCGTGTAACCGCCCAGTAACTGGCCGTAACCGTAACTGGTCCCACTTGTGCTCAACCGGCCATGGCAATTTCGATTCCGTAGAACCCAAACAACCCTTGCTTGATGAGGAACCCCGTTGTCACCCAGCACGCGGCCTTACTTTGATTGATAATGTGGCCTCTGATCCGCCCCTCCTCTACACCGATCCATTTCGCATAATGGCCAAGCCACCTGGAAGCTTTTCTACCGAGCTCCAGTTGATGTCTGCACAGTACAGTCTCCTACTTGGCTCTCTGTTGAGCGAATCACTTTTTCTCTAACGAGGTTCTACTCCTCCAGTCTATGCGATCTGCATGCTAACGAGTAATTGTCATTCTGGAATTGAATCACCCAAAAAGCCACAAGTATGTGGACGAGAACGCGATAAGACCGGTGCGAGGTGCGAACATTTTACCCTCCTCGATACGCGGGCTTAACACGTGCTGCAGGGCGCAAGTGCCAGGTGTCGTCTAGGCAACCACAAAAGCCGATAGCGCGTCGGACCTGCTGATGTGACTCATGGGGCAGGTGGCCCTTATCGATCTGACGCGATAATCACAGTCTTCCGCCACAACTTTACGAGTACTCATCAGCACGCAACAAAGCATGAAAAACAACCACTGAATACAGAGGAGCGTTTAGACATCCTAAACACGGCGATGGAGAAATTGTAATCAGGGTGTCAGCGGAATGTTTGTGTCTTGTCGCGGCACCGCGATGTGGGGGGAGGGGGGTTAGACTGGACCATGTAACTGGAGGACTTGAACAGGCGCCTCCTTCAGGCAGAGGTACACCCCAGATCCCTTCACTAAATTCCCCTCTGTTCATTGGCTGTGACAAATCCTTCCCCACTTACCGTCATGTCTATTATAGAACAGGTCTGGCGATGACTAATCAAGGAGATGGGTTGTCCGTAATGGCGGTGAAGACTACTTCCGCGCTTATACTGGACAAACCAGATCGGTTCGCCGCGTCGGTAGACTGACTGCGGCGTTCTGACGGACGGGCTGAAGATAGATAATGGCGAAACGAAGTCTGTTCTCCAAAACATTGACAAATTAGTGGATTGCGGGAAACCAACCTTTGACGCGTACCTTCTTCTGTCAACCGTTTAATTCAACAGGCACTGATAGTCGGGATAAAGTGCATACTACTGAAGTAAACATCTGTTTCACCACTGATGTGGTTATAGTTGTCTGAGCGATTCCCAAATCGGAGACCAGAATGTTACTGCTGAGTAGGGAGTGGATTATATCGCACATTCAGTTTTGAGTAATTTCCACTTAACGAAAAAAAACACTTTAAAATCTCGGTTACAGACACACTGAACTTATAATCCGTACTGTTTCATGCGGTTTTGGAGATCTGAACCCCGGCGTATTTGGTAATAGATCTTCAATGTCACATGGAAAATGGGCAGGTTCCACAATGCGCATTTCATAAAGACTCTAACGCACAACCAAATACATACAGTAAATGTGCTATTTCATGAAATTTTTACCGAAATTCTGAAATCAATCAATCAGGTCAAAGCCACCAAGCCAGCCATTCGCATGTAATTACCTTCGCCGGGACCCTGGCCACGACTGGAATTATGGTGTTTCACCCTCCCCCTCCCCTCTCCAAACCCAAGCTACAGATTAATTATCTATTTGCCCGTATCTTTTGCATTCATTACTTCAATAGCCATATAAATGTACAGGCCTGAAGAGAATTTATCGAAAGCAGACGTATGCTCGCCAACTTGCCTTTTGAATTTTGCAACGGGAATTTTCGCAACTCAATCAGTGTATCTGAAGTAAATGACAGAAACCTTTGGAAACTCCACGTAAACGATACTGGTCCGCTTAAAAGGCCATTAAGTTGCAAATATTTACAGGTAATTTTAGCATGTGAAATGCATTACGCTGTTCGTGAAACGGAGATGTTGAAAATATGGTGAATTTGGTGACCAACAGAGAATAACCCATTCATAACATTTGTACGTGAAATGTTCTGCGGTGCCGAGGGTTATTCGAACAAAAAGGGTTACTTAAAAGGAAATAGTAGCATGTTGATCGTAGATAGGCTTCGCTGACCTCAGGCTGACTTCTAACGAGTGAGTATCTAGACTCCGCCTAAACACACGGCGGGGGAATTCACGACACACATCGGTAAAGAATTCCACTGACAAATGGCTCTGCGAGAAAAAGGAGTATCCCATCCCACTTTTAAGTTGGCCATCGTGTCGTCTGAGATTCGTTTTCGATGCCATTTCAAAAAGACTTTTCCACTCCAAGTCACCTTGGTAACTGCAACTTTATTATAAGGCTACTGCTGTCCTGTCTATAGAGGAGGTGGTAGAGGCTTAAGACGGTCAAGCGTTCCTCGTTCGTCAAAGTTATGAGTTCAAGGAACTCCTTTGTAGTCTGCAGTTGTGCACTTTCAAGAATACTTACGTATTTCCGAAGCCACGGCCGGTAAGCCCGGGCGATGCCGCACTAATGCTCCACATAACTTACCGGCGATATCCGCATATCCAATTTGGCAAACGTTCTGCATAACGCACACATAGTTGATGTTGCTCGCACGCCGACTTTTGAGAACTGCTCTGTTACAAACAAATCGTCCTTGACGGATACTCCAGGGGATTCCTTCACATTTACAATTTGAAGTGGCAAGTTTTCCAACAGATACAGTCATGAGGGTGTATTTCTGCGCCTTGTTGACATTATATACAAAACCAAACATTTGTTGACATTGAATTCCATGCACCAGATCTCGCCCCACACCTGCTGGTCTTCTACGTCCTGTTGCAAGATCTGAGAGTCTCTCACTAGAGCTTAAGATCATCTGCAAAGCGCACTATATCGAACTTCATTTCCTGTACCAGATTTCGCTTCAAAAAGACTATTTAGGATAATTTGTAACATAAACTAACATGCAACATTTTCTCCTTATAATTCAAATATTTTTACAGAAGACGCACCCAAAAATATTCTTTTGTGTTTTTGATTTGGTAGCAAATCACGTCTTCTGTCGGATTTTATGCTCGGAGAAATAGCCGCCTTCGGACTTAAAAAGGCCCTTCCAATTCTCGAATGAGTTCTGAACCCGATCTGCCGTTACACTTGCTGCAGGCTGTATACTTTTCCTCTAAGGCAAATCATATATTGCTATACGTTATAGGGCTCATAAAATTTGCCATGGAAGTGGATCATTTTGCATACCTTATAAGCTCCTTCTTAACGTGACCTCCGGCCCTCTCAAGCATGTGAGGCGTACGCTGCTCATGGCCTGTTGTGCCAAATACCGGTGTGTGTGTGTTTGGATGGGGGGCAGGTCGTGCACGTGGCGCGCGCAGACGGCAGTAGATAGGTCAACAGAAGCGAAGAGACGAGTCCCAGGAAGTAGTCTTGAAGGAGACACGGTCGCTGGGACAAGAGCTTTATTAGCCTGACATTTCGGATTTCTGCTCGAACGCATCATCAGAGACAAGAGCGGATACGGATGATTCACGCGCAAGGGGCTACAGTATTTATAGGATGCAGTCGCCATGCTACCACATACGTATGAACATTCACGAATCCCCCCGAACTACAATACCTCCGCCGGGTCTCAAAGCCAATGACCACCCGCGAAACTTCGTAAACCGGTGCATACGCAAATGGGACGAAAGACCTAACCGCATGAACGCTTCCATATGTCAAGAACGTTTGGGAAGCCGTCAGCCGCCTTCTAGCACCACCTGGGGTTGGAGTTCCACACAGACCGGAGGCAACCATCAGGCGTCTGGTAATAAAACTGAAATACCCACTGCCACGGCTGGAAACGTCAGGAGTCATTTATCGGATCTGGTGCAGTTGCGGACAAGCCAATTACTTCGGCGAAAGCGGAGAACAGCTCCGAACGCGAATGCCCGAACACGCTGTGGCGGTGCGGGTAAATGACGCCAGCTCTCAAGCTACGGCTTATTCGACGCGATCCGGCCACACATTCAAATTCGACGAGGCCAAAATCCTCGCGACAGGTGACAACCGCGTGAGCCGGGAGCTACTTGAATCATGGTTTACTGGTCCCCAGTCTATTAATAAGTGCAATGATCTTCCCATTCAAAACACCGTGCTGAGACTTCGTCTAGGCGGAGTAATTGCCCACGCGGGGGGCGCACAGGTGAACACTTTTCCCAACACCAGGGTCAGCGCGTCAGATGGTCGAGCAATCATCACACCAACATCTAACGCACGTGATGAAACTGCAGCAATTAACGACGCGAATGTCGGCCAACGCACCACGTGCGACAATCCCTAATGAAGGGGGGAGCCGTGAATATTCATAGGTGTGCGGTAGCATGGGTACTGCATCCTATAAATACTGTAGCCCCTGGTGCATGAACCACCCGTATCTGCTTGCTTGTCTCTGATGATGGGTTCGAGCAGGAATCCGAAACGCCAGGCTAATAATGCTCTTGTACCAGCGATCGTGTCTCCTTCTTCAGTATATAGGTCAACCACTGTATGCGGTGGCAGCCCCAGTTGCAGGCTGACGCCGCGAACACT
>CACRXP010000368.1:133334-156627 GCA_902702965.1 Spirometra erinaceieuropaei | reverse complement strand
TGCACACTGATTTTCGATGGTCTCAGAAATTCAAATGTATTTTATAGAGGCCTTCTTTCAGTCGTTTGATAGAGAATCACGTTATCTTCATTTGTTATACTCGAAGAAGGCGTATAATTGGGTTTTAAAAAGTGTTCTAATTCCCGAATAATTTGGAGCCTAATCAGCCGTTGCATTAGCGCTTAGTGATTGCAGTCTATAAGGTGCATGAGTTAGGCGTAAAGAAAATCACGTATTCTTCTATGCCTTTAAAAGACATATAGAATACATAAAATTTTGCAATGGATGAGGACCATGTTGTACATTTCACGAGGAGCACTGGTAAGCGCACAGGTACAATGCTGTATGAATAAACATTGTACAGTCGTAAAAATCTCATAAACAGAAAACTTTTTAAAATTTGATTATAGTCCTTCTTTGAGTATGAAGTATGAAGATGACTCGTTTGTCTATCAAACGATTGAAAGAAAGCATATTTTTTCGTGGTTTCTATAAAATATATTTGAATTTGCAAGACAATCGAAAATCAGTGTGAAGAATGCATGCTAATTAAGTAGTCATTTTTTGGCGAATACGGTTTCTACATGACACTGAAAAGCAGTGCATTGAAAAGCCGACATCCTGGGGAGTCCAAAATACTATAGGATTATGCTACAAGATAATTAATATTACAACAGCGCTTAAGTAATCCTTCCTAATCGAAAACGCATTTCAGAATTTTGGTCAATATTTCATGAGATCGGTCACGCACTGTAGTAGACGGAAAACGTCAATCACCAGAGTGGCAGACAGAACACTGAAGATGGATAGCCTTGAGGCAGCGGGACCTTGAACAAGGATGCCAGGCACGGTAATGATGACTGTCGGCAGCAGAACCTGTCCAAACCCCTTTGAGCCCCTGCCTTGAACAACTGCCCGGAGCAGTGCTACTCAGTTGTAGCGGCGAATGTGGACTGCCTCATTAGAGACATGAACAGCACATCTGACTCAAAGGATCGTTCCGTGGTTGGAGGCCGCTAGTGAGTCCTTTCTTGACCAGAGAGACTGATCTACTGGACGCCTTCGCTTACTCAAGCTACTTGCGAGGACAGGAACGTGCCCGAGTGTCTATTATGGTTGATTCGGGGGTCACTTGTGGGTTAAACTCGCTTCAAACAGTTGGCCTCCACTGGCGTGGATCGGCGGCAAATTCCTAGACAGCATTCAGTAAATTGTACCTCTTCTCGTTACGCAACCGGAAAGTTGGGACTAAAAAAGTGCTCAAGGCCCGCGTTCATTAGGCAGGGGGCTGGTGGACGTAGCAGAGCGCGAACCAGTAATGAGGACTTAATTCATGAGTTAAGTTGCTGTTCGACTACACAGTCTTTTTGCGGGTTCCGGGGATGGAACGCCGGCGACGGGGGATGCAAGTCTTTTGAACTTTGCGTCCGTACAGGGGGATTGGTTCGATGAATACAAGGTATACTATGGTAGGAGGCGCTCACAGATCGTTCATACGGAACTCACTCGTTCCGTTGTGCCTCAAGGGCTCTCTCTCGAGCCCAAGCAGCAGCCGCACAGCGGCGCATGATATATAGGCAGAATAGTATTACCGACAAAAACAAGGGATACTGGAATGGCCATTTCTGGCTTATTAGCCGTCGTCAGCCAGCCATACCCAACCCCAGTGGGTAGAGGCGTGGACTTCTAAACTAACAGGTCGCGAGTTTGAGCCTCGGGTGTTCCACACTTCGGGCTTGGGTATGACTGGCTGACGACGGTTAATAAGCCAAAAATGGCCATTCCAGTCTCCCTTGTCTTTCTGCCTATACATCATGCGCCGCTGTGCGGCTGCTGGTTGGGCTCGAGAGAGAGCCCTTAAGGCCACAACAGAACGAATGAGTTCCGTATAAACGATCGGTGAGCGCCCCCTACCATTGTATATTCCCGATCGAAAACCGACGGGGGATGCAAGTCTTTTGAACTTTGCGTCCGTAAAGGGGTATTGGTTCGATGAATACAAGGTATACTATTCAGCTTCGATTGCTAGTAGGTCTCGGCACGCGTTAAGAAGAGTGAACAAACGGCGCACTCGCGAGAGCCCGTGTGTAGATTTTCGTCCTATAAATCTCGACTAAAGCCAGTAGAAGCCGTCCACTGGTCCCCCAAAGTGCCAACATCCGCACCGGCCGAACAGACATTTCCGATCGCGATGCCTGAAGAAGCCGTGTTCGTTTTGAAAGAACCGCATTTTTGCAACGACTTCGGCTGTCATCGCGGCATCGGAGGGCACGCCTCATGTCTGTAAAAAATTCGCAAACATCGACTTTGTTAAGGCTCAAACTCCCGACGTCATGGCAATCTGCCGAGCCCAGTCTACTGTCTCCTTGAAGGCGCACAGCCCGGGGATAGCAGAAGTGAGTCAGGCAGGGCAGTTTCAATAATATTTCACAGCGCAGCTTGATTGGCCACAAAGACAGCTGACGGTGGCGGCAGTATTATAGATTCTAATGAAGCAGAAACACAGGCGCGCCAAAAACCGAGAATATGAGTGGTTGTCGATCGTCCCTTGTGCGTGACAAAACGTCCCGGTGAGTTTCCATACACACATTTAATCTAGATATAACTCGAAAAGAGAATATGCTGGCTAGAAAATATCATTCACGTATAGTTCGGCGATCTGGTATGATCAAACTAAGCTATGGGCCACCAAAGGTAGTTGAGAAATTAAGGTTCGTAACGCTCTCATTTGCGTCTAGTCGACGTTTCAGAAGACAAAACCGCTCTGGAAGGCGCCTACTTGCCTAAGAAGCACAAAAACAGACGCAAAATAGAGTCCAAAGAGGGTTAGAAGAAAAACGAAGGAAACACGATGGTGATGACGACGACGGCGGCGGCGGTGGTGGTGGTTATGACGATGATAGCGATGCTGACAGTGATGATGATGATGATGATGATGATGATGATGATGGTGGTGGTGGTGGTGGTGGTGGTGGTGGTGGTGGTGGTGGTGGTGGTGGTGGTGGTGGTGGTGGTGGTGGTGGTGGTGGTGGTGGTGGTAGTGGTGACTACGGTAACAGTAATAATAATAATAATGCTGGGATCGGTGCAAACAAAGGACGGCAGCAGTAGTAAAACGAACCCTGAGAATATCACAAAATCCGGAGGTTGCTGCCTTAATCGCCTCGTGTTGTTGAGCGCAGATATCCACAGAGTGAGAGGCGAATCGCATTCGTAGTTGCCGAGGTCACCCTGGCAACTGTAATTTTGGTCGATATGCGGGTCGGTAATGTGCCAAAAGGAGCCTAGATGTAGGGGAACACAGAGGGAAAATGGGGGAGAAGGAAGAGATGAGCTAAGTGGGAACAGATTTGAGTTTGGTCTTGATAAGGCCTGCAATTGAATGTATTACGCCGTCGTCTCACTACAATTCCACCTATCAAACAGACCATACCGCCGAAATACGATAAGTGTAGTCACAAATTGCATGACTGAACGACTTATGCATAAAGACGATAAGGAAACCTAGAGCTCGATACTGCCAAGGTGAATGGGAACTGTTGACAGTACCTTACAGATGTGCTTGGAGCAGACCTTAAGGGTCTGGCGAAGAGGCGCATCGTCAATGGTTTTGGCTCAACCATGTGTGCAGAATTAAGTGTAAGTCAAAAGTTCGTTAATTAATGTCGTTAAGGACAAGTATTTTCTAGAGGGCACAGGGGTGGCCTGCCTTTCATTTCGCTCATCTGCCCCTCCAGATCGGAAGATTCAAATAAGACCTGAGATCACAGCGGACGCAATGGCTGATCTCGTGTCTACGCGAACCACACACACGCGCTGGCTCCCAGCTGCGCGTGAATCTGGCTTTGACAAAAGTCCGCGCATCTCACGTACGTGGGAACAGCAAAAAGTGCCAAATTAAGAAGCGGCCTGGCCCGGATCGGTTGGAGCCTTCTGAACTATGATTCAAACACAGACCGTGAAAGCTTGATAGATATTTGGGTTTTCTGTTGTGAGCACCACATAAACTCCATGACAGAGAGTCCGAATGGAATCGATCCGAAATGAGGTCAGGCGCGTGACTGGCATGGCGTGAAGCCTCCGTCTACGTTTACCACGTGCATGCGTGAATAGCGTTTTTGGCCTCTTGCAACCCGTTTAGCGTGCACTTGGGGTCTGTGAGGGCCCCATTTGGGTCTATTGCTACCACAGAGGCCGTTTAAGAGGCTTCTGGGGGTAAATATGTGAGGGAAATCGTCACCATTAAGGCATCCTCAAGTCCAACAAACAGTCAGGCATGAGTGGAAGAAGAAGAGGATCGAAGCGGTCACTTGTCAAGCAGTAAGAATGTGTTCACTCACACTTGGGGAGGAGAGTGGCGACTTACGCAGCACCGATCTTCTCTTCATGCGCTCCAGGCGAAGTGAAAACACGTAAAAAAGAGCGCCATGTTTGCAGTGTCACAGGTGCAGGGCCCCTAGCCGACACTAAAGAAACTACAATCGGGCACTTTCGTCAGGAAATTGGGAGGGGTCGGTGTACGTCCCCTCCCCCGCTTCTCAAAGCGCGATCCAGAATGTTCGTGCGTCGATGTGTGGGCGCAAATGCCTGATAATCAACAGGCCCAGACACAAATCTCAACCCATCCGACTGGTTGACGACGGTAGACAGGCCGGAATCGGACCTCTTTGCCTTCAGACTACCGGACAGAGACTGTAATGTCATCGAGGTGGTGAAACCACGTAGGCCTTTGAACCAACGACCGCTGGGCATCTGTGCGGGTACACCATACAACAGGCGCGGTTTTGTTGATAGAACAAAACGTGAAATCGTTTCGTGACCTAGAGAACGCGGGGGGAGGGGAGTGGGAGCAGGGATGGACGGTGCAGGTCAGCTTCGTCCGTGAGAACAGTCAAGAGTCGGAAAACTGACCATTTTCTCATGCCACAACCAGAAGACCGGCAAAAAAACAATAATCCTCAGGATGTAGGGACAGAAACGGGCATGGAAAAAAAGACATCTGCCAGCCACCAGGACTCAAATTCGAATTCAACTGCATTTGCCGACAGAGACTGGTTGACTACGGCAGATAAGCATCAAGACGGTGAAACTATTCAGGCAAATCAATCAGGCGCGCCTTTGAACTAGTGATCACACAACATTACACACAACTTTAACCAGTGGTCGCCACTGAAGACGTCAGTGCACGGGGCGGCTGAAAAAATCCTTGAATACACCCAGCGACGCTGAAGAGACTGGATCAGCGAAAGAACTCTGCAGTTGTCTGCTCAGACGGCTCAAGCCAGGTCCCGCAACGACGACTACCTCCGCCAACTCTGGAAGATGACAGCAAAATCGGCCAGGGATGACCGGAAGCAATATTGGGCTGAAAAAGCGACCTCCATGGAACAGGCCTCGAAAGTCATTGACACTCGAAAACTCTACCGTCTGATCCACCAAGTATGTGGTAATTTCTTTACACTAAGTGACCCTGTTCGCGACGTGAATGGCGGCTTTATTGCTGAAAACTGCGCCAAAGTCTAGCGTCGGCGTGAGCACTTCGAGATTCATCTCAACTTCGATATCAAACCCACCACGTCCTTGCTGTCGTCATCAGCGGAATTCCTTCCCTCCCCCACCTATACAGTGCCATGCGACCCCCCTCTGAAGGAGAAGTCGTCGATGCCATACGAAAGCTACGCAACAATAAGGCACTCGGAGAGGACTGTATACCCGCTGAAATCTTCAAGTCTTGTATCGACACTCTGGTGCCCTGGCACCATGGTGTGACCAAACAAGCATGGAGAGACGAGGTTTTTCCTTATGACCGAGGCTTAGGCATCCTTGTACCTATCCTCAAGAAGGGAGATAAGAAAAGATGCGAGAACTACCACGGCATAAGACTCATCGACGGTGCTACGAAGATCCTCGCTTTTGTCCTACTCAGGCGATTCCTGGCTGTGCGTGACTCAAGGACGAGGCCCAACCAAGCCGGATTTTGTGCTGGACGTAGATGCGCGAACCAGGTAGTCACACTGAGGAGCATTCTCGAATTTCGTCATAGCTGCCAACAACCCACGGCCGTCTGCTACATTGACTTTGCCGCCGCGTTCGATTCCGTTCACCGTGAGTCCCTGTGGCGGATAATGGCGCTAGATGGTGTACCGGCAAAAATAATCACCATGATCAAGGCTTATTATCGCTCCACTATTGCGAGAGTACTGGTCCGCAACAATCTTACCCAACCGTTCGGTTTTCGGTCTGGCGTTCGACAGGGTTGTATCCTGTCGTCCATTCTGTTCAACTATGCTATGGACTGGATCCTCGGGAGGGCCCTACACGAAGATGACGGTGTTGAATTTGCACCCGGACACGGACTTACTGATCGCGACTATGCCGATGACATCGCCTTACTTGCTTCAAGTTTTGGCGATCTGAAGTCTATGTTATCACGGGTGAACGAAGTCGCCAAATCGGTCGGTTTATCCATAAACGCTGGGAAAACTAAAGCGTTTTCAAGCTGCATCCCTGAACAGGAGATGGCACCCTTCGGTACCGATGGCTGTCAACTTGAAGAAGTAGACAGTTTTAAATACCTCAGGGCGAAGCTGCTGCCGAATGGGCAGAGTAAGGAGCACATTGTCTCCCGAACCGATGCTGCCCGCTGGGTTTTCCCAAAGCATCGGAAAGTGTCAATGGATCCGACGTGACCTCCACATCGCCACTAAGATTCGCGTGTACCGTGCATCTGTCCTTATCTATGGTTGTGGATGCCGGGCTTTGCGCGTGGAGGACGAGCGAAAACTGGAGGTATTTGACCACCACTGCTTGAGGACCATCCTTCGAGTGAAATTCACCGACTTCGTCTAAAATGCGACAGTTCGCGCTCGCTGCGACAACATCGAAAGGATAACTCAGGCCATCCACGAAAGACGACTGAGGTGGTTTGGGCATGTTCTTCGTCGTCCACCTCAGAAGCTCAGTGTTACTGCCCTCGATCCGGCACCGTTGCCCCATTGGAGGCGTCGAAGAGGGGTCAGCTCAAAACCTGGCTCGACACAGTTCGTCAAGACATGGAGATGGTGCTTGGACCTTCGGTATTCGGTCTCCGTCGTTGGCGAAGAGGATAGATTGTGCTGTCCAGATCTGCTGCCGACGATCGTCACGCGTGGAGAGGTACAGCTCGTGACATCACCGAGGCCGGCCAAATCAGGCATGATCGCGGCCGTATCAAGTACAAGTTACACAGATATGCAGTTTGTTGGTGGAAAAAAAACATCTACCAGCCACCAGGACTAAAACCCGGATTTAACCGCAGTTTGCGGCAGAGACTGAAGCCTCCGGAGTCAGATGACCGCTGTCGGCAGCTTCACAACGTTCAATGCGGATGGAGAAGCAGCAGAGCAGCTTCAGCCTCCCCCCCTCGGCAGGAACCGGCGCTAGGCCGCAGCCACAATGATTTATGGGCACGCCGCAGCATGCACGTCGCACGCAGTATACGGAGGCCTCACACCACGTCCAGGTGTGCCAGTCGTCCGACAGGTTCGGTGTGAGAGAGGAGTGTACGCAAAGCCTTCTCACGGCGCGCTGTATGACATGCCCACAGATGCAGCCCTGAGGGTTGCCGGCTGACGAGATAACTCAGTCCGGAAGCAGGATGAAACGTGTTATCGATTTGGAGGGATACTTAGGTGGCGTTGATATCGATTGGCACACACGCGACTTTTGAGTGCGCCTCCTTCCACTCGGCAGAAAATGGCCGCTTAAGTAGTATGAATTTTTCTCATTTAATTTCGACGCCCCTGGAGGTTCAAGCATGTCTCTCAGTAGAAAACAAGCACTCATTTCGCATAAAAACACGCCTCCGTCAATGCGCATATTTGATAAGGGGATTTTCAGAAACGCTCCCCGTTTTCGAATAGTTTTGAATCCGACCTCCGGTTTCACTTGCGTTTAAGACTTCCAAAGCGCATGCCGGAAAAATCATACATTTTTCCCCGACATTAAGATATCATATAGAGCCCATAACATTTAGCAATGGATGTGGACCACATTGCGTACTTCAAAAGCAGCATCGGTAGGCGGACAGATAAAGTGCTGTAGGGATGAACACTTAGCCGTCTTAAAAGAACCCCATGATTACAAGCTTTTTTAAGACCGGAAGATACCTTTTCTATAAGTGAGAAAAAATCGAAGGCGTGCTTTGCAACCAGACGAGTGCAAGGAAGAATACTGCTGTATGTGAATTCTATAGGATATATTTGAACTTATAAGGGTATCGAAAGTCGGTAGGGAAAGTCCGTACTACTTAAGTAGTAACTTTCTACAGAAATTAGCTTCTGCAAGCGTCCGCGAACAAACACACTCAAAGGCCGGAATCGTGACATGACTTAAATCTCTTCAGATTATGGAGGATAATAATCAATATCACGACCTCGCTTAAGTAATTTCCAACCGCATTTCGAAATTTCGGTTAACACTTCATGTGATAGGCCTCCCTCTGTAAGTTAAATATCGCAGGGTTGGATAGTACTAGGAAGATAATGGATTTAAGCATCTGAGTGAACATCCCGCTATACAGGAACTGCAGAACGGTTTGACAAGTAAGTATGATGTTTACTCTTCGTGAAAACAAAAACAAACCACACAAGACGACGCATACATCCGAGTGCGGTTGTCGAAAAGGCCAAAAGACTGGATGACTAGCAAAGTTAAAAAAAATCCATGGATAAGCGGAAGGCCGACGAGAAAATAACCTTTAGGACCAACAAGACAGTCAGCGGTACTACTTGTACTTTATACGGCTGCGATCATGCCTGATTTAGCCGGCCTCGGTGATGTGACGAGCTGTACCTCTCCACGCGTGACGATCCTCGGCAGCAGATCTGGACAGCACAATCTATCCTCTTCGCCAACGACAGAGACCGAATACCGAAGGTCCAAGCACCACCTCCATGTCTTGACGAACTGTGTCGAGCCAGGTTTTGAGCTGACCCCCTCTTCGACGCCTCCAATGGGGCAACGGTGCCGGATCGAGGGCAGTAACACTGAGCTCCTGAGGTGGACGACGAAGAACATGCCCAAACCACCTCAGTCGTCTTTCGTGGATGGCCTAAGTTATCTTTCCGATGTTGTCGCAGCGAGCGCGGACTGTCGCATTTTAGACGAAGTCGGTGAATTTCACTCGAAGGATGGTCCTCAAGCAGTGGTGATTAAATACCTCCAGTTTTCGCTCGTCCTCCACGCGCAAAGCCCAGCATTTACAACAGTAGAGATGGACAGACCATAATAGATTTAAGCATCTGCGTGAACAGGAACTGCAGAACGGTTTGACAAAGAAGTACGAGATTTACTCTTCGTAAAAAAGACAAACCACACAAGACGACGCATGCATTCGAGTGCGGTTGTCGAAAAGGCCAAATGAGTGGAGGACTAGCGAATTCAAAAAATCCACGGATACGCGGAACGCCGACGAGACAATAACCTTTACGATCAACAAGGCAGTCGTCAACGGCCGTCAACCCAAGAAGAGCGTATCACTGTTCAGTTCAGACGGTTGCTTCAGGAATTTCAGATTACGAAGGGCGGAACCGGGTGCGTTAGGGACCCATCCGCAGCCTGTGAGGACGTCAACAACACCAAATGCTAACCTCGTGACGTGACTCTGTAGAGACGATGACTGCAGTGCAACGGACCTCTCGCAAAACGGCGGCGCGAATCGACTCAACCTCTGAGAAATGTGGGAAAGACGAATGCCTCAAGATTTCGAGAAAGCTACAGACAAGAAAATAACCGTCGGGTTTTGGAGCTACAGTGGGTGGGCTAACCCATGAAATGTCAACAGAAATTCCGAAATACCTCTTCGTTTCGAAAAGTTTAATCAAATAGGGTTGTAATATTAATTATCTTGCAGCATAATTCTATCACAATTCGGATGCCGGCTTCAGAAGGAACTCCTTTTCGGCTGCATGCATGAACTAATCTCTGTAAAAATAACTACTTAAGTCGCCTGCATTTTCTCTTTGAGTTTTGATGCCCTTAGAAAGTCAATTATTTTTCATAGAAAAGATGAATAAAAATATTCAATTTTCTACTCCTTCGGTAGGAAATTACGTCTTCTTTCAATTTTATTGTCGAAGGAAGGGTATAATTTAGTTTTAAAAAAGTTTCTAATTGTGAGATCTTTTAATACCGCGAAATGGCCGTTTATAAAACGTCATGTCTCTGTATTTACTAGTGTCGCTTTCAATGTTAGCAATGTGGCTCAAATCCACTGCTATATTCCATTGACCCCATATGATCTCCTCTGAATACCGTAGAGAAATTTACGGTCTTCCGTACGCAAAAAATATACGGCTTCTAGTTTGGAAACCCCGAATGCAAGGTTAACGGCAGGTCGAGTTCAAAATTATTCGGGAATTGGAAGTTTTTTAAAGCCGAAGTAAATCCTTTCTTTGAGTGTAGAATTGACAGAAGACGTAATATTCTACGGAATGAGAAAAATAATGAATATTTTTATGCATGTTTTCTATGAAAAATAATTGCCTTTCTAAGGGTATCGAAAACCAATGAGAAAAATGCATGCTACTTAAGCAGTCAGTTTTTACAGAGTGTATTCCTTCATGCAGCCCAAAAGAAGTTTGCTTGAAAGCAGGCATCCTGAGGTAACTGAATTATTATAGAATTATTTTGCACGATGATTGGCTTTAAAACCCGGCCTGATTAATCTTTTCGAAACGAAAAGGTATTTCGGAATTCCTGTTGACAGTTCATGAGGTGGCCCGCCCACCGTATTTTCAAGAGCAATGCGGATGGGAGAACATTATGGAACGGACGGAGTGACCTTCGCTGCCCGACGAAGGCAAAAAAGCAACGAAAAGTGAAGATCTGCCCCATATCACTTTCGCTGATGCAAAAAAGGCCGCCCCCCAGCACCGCGGTTTAGCGAAGTTCGACACGCCTCAGATGGGTTTATGCAAACGGCGAAACCATTGCACAGGTGGCAAGATGGTTAATGTGCGCCACAGTGAAGCGTCAGTGATGAGCGCCAGGCGCCTGCTGAAAGGCGGCACAACATGACACTGATAATCCCTCTGAAGCACCCGAAAATCGATCAAACGACCTGGAAAGGCTGTCCGCAGGTACAACGGGCTTGGCGTGACGGTTTAGCCGCCGATTTCGACCATGCGCTCCACAGCAGGGTGAGAACAGGGACGATGACTTTCCCTTCATCTACCGCATTCTCCCTTCTCCTCCATCTGGGTCTGATATTAAGACATAGTCGAGAAGACCTGAGGTGGGAGAGGACGCAGGTGGCCAGTGTGGCCGGAGCCGCACCTAGGCGTGCCGCCACACCCGGCTCGGATCCCACGAAGTGGTAGCGCCATAGAGGCCACATTAAGAAAGAGCCATTACAGCCTGACTCCCGGTCCACCGGTCCGCCACTCCGCACAAAAACACACTGGGCTGACTGCGAAGTCCGAGTTATTCCGTCAGTTGGCAACCCTTCAAGCCACGGCTTCTAGCGCACTGTGGTAGTCTCAAGGGCGTCCGGTTGTTTATAGTGAGGACAGTGCGCTGAGTCGTCAACCTCACACTCTCTATTTTCATTCCCAGGCTCCGGCCACTATCCGAGCTGGTCAGATGTCTGGTGCGGGGCTGACAAAGCTAGAGAGCTCGTCTGCGCGCACCACGTGCACGACCCAGCCCCTAAAACGTGCGCAGAACGCTCGGATTTCACATGCAGCAGTAGGAGCCACATGTATAAAGGAGCCGAAATGCACACTTCCCATTTACGTGAGAGGTGCCAGAGACGTGGGATTTTGGTGGAGCATGTGTTTATGGGGGAAATGTGTGGTCATGCCTGTGAGGATTTACCACAGGTTCTCCTAAAAGTGCCCCCGATCGCACTCCCTGGTCCGCAAAGTACAAGATGAAGGAAAAAGGGGCAGTTAGAGTCGTACAGGGCTTAAGTGCCATAGAGGCCACATGAAGAAGGAGCCGTTGCAGCCTGACTCGCAGTCCACCAGTCGGCCACTCCACATACACAAATGGGCTGATTGCGAGGTCTGGGTTGAGCCGTCAGCTCGCAACCATCAAGGTCACGCCTTTTATTGCGCTGTGATAGTCTGGAGCGCGTCAGGTTGTTTATAGTGAGGAAACTGAGCTGAGTCGTCGACATCAACCTCTACCGCACAGCGACAGTTCGACCGTCGCTGCCGACGGTGTTCACCGTGTGCCCCACAGGGGGGGGGGGGTAAGAATAGGCATATTGAGTTGCGCGTGAGATAGTCCACAGTGATGGTGAACTTGAGCAGCATCTACCACACGCCCATCTTCTCCCCCTCCACAATCTGGGCCCGGTATCAAGATAGGGCTGAGAATACCAGTGGCGGAAGAGTACGTAGACGGCTGGTACGGCGTAAACCAGCACCTTAGCGTACCATCAGAGCCCCCGGTCCACAACGTACCCAAGAAAAAAGTTATAGAGGGGCACGGCAGCACGGATTCCAACTGGCGTGGCACGGGCCTCCTACTAGACGTGTTAACAGACCCCAATGTGGACGCGCTTACCCCATAACGTCTGTCAAACTCCGACAAAGCCCCTGTGTTGGTCCAGCGCACCTACCACGCGACCCCCTTTTGGAGGCATGCCACGAGAGTTCCGCCGTCGATTTCGACGATGTTCACCGTATGCCCCACAGCAGGTGGTGGGAGCAGGGACGGTGACTTGCGGGGGGGGGTTAAAGTGCCAGTAGACTTGCGCTGAATCTACCACACTCTCTCCTCCCCCCCCCGCCTAAGCCCGGTGTCCAGACAGGGTCATGAAGACCGGAGACGAGGGAGGCCGCAGGTGGATGGCTTGGACGGATCCTCGCCTTGGCGCTCCACTCCGAAACTCCTGGTAATCTCAAAAAATGGCCAGGATTTTGACCCACAGAACAATGGGGTGGTGGCAGTGGTCCCAGTTGTGCGACGACTACCGACAACAGGGTCTGCCAGCGCACCCCCTAGATGTTGGCATTTCTTATTGCGCAAAGATAACGCCTGCCAGAATCCGATGTGGCCCCCGTGTTGGTCCAGCGCATCTAACACGTGGCCCGTTTGGGGGGCACAGAGGCATATCACAACACTACACATGCACACTTTAATAAGGTACAAGTCATCCCGTCACACACACGCGCACACCTCAACGATCGACAAAGCATCATCCATCACTTAGGCAGCAATCATGCAACGCAATTTGTCAGAGTAAGTATGACGGGCGGAAAATCACATGCGCGCGTCTTGCTAATGTCAAAACTGTGCTTCGACGGCATCTGGTTGCATGGTGTGCTGTGTGCGATAGGCATGGGCCGCAAGCCAACACTACGACCTCAGAAAAGTTGTGGACCTCGTTATCCACAGTGGACAAACCACCCCCAGCAACAACTGGACTTGTATGCTACTGAGAGCAGAGAATGACACAGAATTCGTGAAAAAAAAACGCTTTGTGCGAGGACAAATGCGTACTCACGCATCTTTAATGAGAGTGCTTGTGACTTTAATGGCGGCAGTTAGAAGTGTCGTCTAATGCAAAAGTAGAACTTCAGTTCCAGATTAGAACGGTCGATAAAATAATCTTTTTTTCCTTCGAGTTAGGCTCGGGCTTGTCTACTGCAAGTACGGCTACGAAATAAGATCCGACCTTTTCAATTAACCAAAGGACGGTGACCGACAAACTACGTATTACCTACCGACCATTGTGGCGATACAAGCGAAAATGCGATTTCCATGAGACAGTCTCAAAGGATTGCGTACCTCTGATGAAGCAGGCGAATCTCGTCTCAAGAAGGATGCCCAAATGAAGAAAAAAGACGAGAGAGAGGCAACTTAGGCAAACCGCAGTTAGCACAGGTGAAGCTGTCGCTGTGTCCAGCTCCACTGGGGTTGCATTAAAAAGTCGCCAGTATGCACAGCTGTCCTGAATTGGCGACAACGACAACTGCCTGCGTCCTTTTTCACTTTTTTTGTTTACAGCGCGTCCGGTTGACTCTGAGGACACATTAGATGGGTCTGCTTTGCGCCGGGGCTGACAAACGTCCACGCACACGCATCCAAATACGTTTCCCTCCCCTCCCCCCCCCTCCCTACCGGAGTTCTCCTCGCGTACAGCGTGCATCTAGACGCCTTTGGCTGGCATAACGCAAATAAAACCCCCCCAATGAGGAACATACACTTGAGTAAACAACAACAACAACAACATCGCCCTGGTCAACAGTCGTAGTCACCACGACCTTCGTCGCCCACTTCCTCCTCGGGTGTCTTGCTGACGTTTCGAAGAGCTTGGGCGGCTCTCCATTATAAAAGCGTCTGGTGCAAACATCGATTAGAATTTTAAATAGACAGCCGAACTAGTTGGCCTTGGGCTGATCGATTTTTTTGTCTTATTTCGCTGTCTTCGTCTACCAGCCGTCGCTTGCGAGTGTTTGTGGCTTCCTGTATTGTGTGTCGTCACCGTAATTGGAGTTAGTTGCGTTTGTGTCCCCTTTTTGGGTGAATTGGTCGACAGGTAGTGTTTGCTCCGTGCTCTTCTTCTCCTCGTCACTGCATATGTAATGACGTAGGACTTTATAGGCCACAGGAAAGTCTAGGTGCCTGTTGATGGAGTTGGCATCTGAGTACCAAGCCTTTAATGTGAGACGTTCTGTCCTTGAGGTGCCCCGGCCTAAGAAGACTGTTCCTTGAAAGTCAAAACTGTTGCCAGTTTCTCCGATGTTAGTCACAAGCTGTGAGTTTGGGTCTAGTCTCCGAGTTACCCGTTTATGCCCATGTAGGCGGGTCTGCAATTTCCGCCCAGTGGTAACATTCACAACATCGTCCTGGTCAGCAGTCGTAGTCACCACGACCTTCGTCGTCGTCGAGTGTGGGCGTAATACACCACAGTCTAAAACATATTTTACCTTTGGTGGACAAATGTATGAACAAATCAAAGGCACCCTTATGGGCTCCGCCGTATCAGGGCTGATTGCTGAAGTGGTCCTTCAACGGATATAACGCTTGGTGTTCGCCATGTATCACCCAAAGTTCTGGGCTCGTTACGTCGATGACACTCCTGCCATTGTCAAATCATCTGACGTGGAGCACCTTAAAGAATTACGGAACTCGGTTGATCCGAATATCCAATTCACGATGGAGGCTGAAACAAACAACCAACATCCCTTCCTCGATGTCCTTATGCGTCGGTGTGCAACTGGGCAATTAAAAACTACAGTTTTCAGAAAGACCACCAACACAAGACAAATACTTCACTTCCACAGCAATCACCCTTTCTCTCACACACACACAAACGCAGCTTTGTCCGTAATCTTTTCCAAGGAGTTAAAACACACTGAAGCACACCAGACGACAAAAGAGTTTGACGACAATATCTTCATGACCTCTTTCAAGTCAATGGATACCTAAGCTACTTTATCAAGCAAAGCAAACGCCGAATGAACGGAAGACGGTCACAAGAAGAACAACCCGAAGTCTGGAGAGCTAGTCCTTACAGTAAGGGAGTCTCTGAGGCGGTTTCACGACTGTTACAACCCGCCAGGGTAGGCATTTGCCATCGATCCCAGGCAGCAATTCATGGCCGTTTGATGCAACCCAAAGACATACTGTCACCCACTTAAACCTGAGCAGTTGTCTATCAAATACGTTGTAACGACGGAGACTGCAACTACGTTGGGGAAACTGGCACCTCGCAGACTAGACCCGAACTCACAACTTGCGACTCACATCGGAGGTGGCCACAGTTTAGACTTTTAAGGAGCAGCCGTCTTAGGTCGCGGCACCTCAAGGGCAGAACGGTTCACATTTCCGGCTCGTTACTCAGATGCCAACTCCATCAACAGGCATTTAGACCTTTCTGCGGCCTATAAAGTCCTACTTCACTACATACGTCGTGAAAAGGACCAAACAGTCATACGGAGCGTAAGAATACGAAGCAAGCACGGCCTGTCGACCCAAAAGGGCGACATAAAGGTAACTAACCCCAATTGAGGTGATGACACACAATACAGGAGGCCACCAACACTCACAACCGATGGTCAGTAGGCCAAGGCAGCGAAAGAAGACAAAAAACTGATCAGCCCAAGGCCAACTAATTCGGCTGTCTATTTAAAATTCTGATCGATGTTTGCACTCGACGCTTTAATGATGGAGAGCCGCCCAAGCTCTTCGAAACGTCAGCTAAACAATTCCCTCGATCCGGCGAGCAGTGCCCTTTTCTCAGATTATCGACTCGGATTTTTTACGTTCGCTAACCGGACCTGCTAATGTCAAGTAGATGCGATCGCTGGAACAGGAGATTTATTCGTCCGACGTTTCGGATTTACGCTATAACTCCTCGCCAGAGACAGGGGCACCTGACGCATCTGACGTCTGCCAAGCAGAACAAAAGACTGCAATGGGTAGATGTTGAAGAAGGAGACACGATCGCTGGGACAGGAGCCCTATTAACCTGACGTCAGGCTAATAAAGCTCCTGTCCCAGCGATCGTGTCTCCTTCTTCAAGAATACTCTTCCTGGGACTCATCTCTTCGCTTTTAGTGGGTAGATGTTCCCCTGGACCCAGTGCTGGATTGCCGCTCTATCAAGCTGTGCTCTACGAGATGAGGGCATCCGATGGGGCTTCTCTGAAGCCGTCTGAAGCCTGGTTCATTTAGTGGGTATGAATCCAGTCCTGCCGTGGCACGCATAGGCTTCATGCAAATTCAGTCACGGCTCTGCGTCTTCACTCCCCTCCTGCGGAGAACATGACGTGCAAAATCGTTGGTGATTCACGCTGACCAGGACGACATTCACTCCAAACTAAAGTTGTAGCAGCAGCCCAAGGCACCCGCCTCCTCATGGGGAACGGGTGAGAAAAGTGCGCCGTCTACAAGCTGATCGTGAGCCGTGAACGCAATCAGAGAAACGGCCCCTTCTGCTCCTTCTGTCGCAATCCTCAAATACACCCGCTCCGGCTCATGGACAAGTTTTCATCACTGTTACAGCAGAGGTAGTGACAAGGACATAGTTCATTTGTACAACGGCCAAAGGAATCGACAAAATGCGACAGTCGCCGAGGACTGTCCCTCCCTCCCAATCAATGGGGTTCACAAAATGCGCGGGACCATGGACTTCATCTTCGGGGCTAAAGGTCATCTTCGTGAGACTCACCAACGCCTTCGATACGGGAAACCGTGATGACCTAAGGAGTACTGAGAACATCCGGATGCCTCAAACAGCCAACAGTGATAATCAGAAAACTTTATGACGATTTGATGAGGTGTGCATGTGATGAATGGATAAACACTGGAAACCTTCGCGGTTACGTGACTGTGAAGTCCTTCTATCCTGCGCAACGCTAGTGGATGTAGAATTGTGTACTTGTTTACCGTATTGACAACACAGGTATTAGCTAGTGGATGTCTACTGAGAGGAGCGACAAGGCATCGGCATAAACTGCCATATGGAGACCCTCGAAAAAGCTCTACAACCAGAATACATGACTTCCTATGTGACGACGACTGTACATTGAACATAGCGACTGATGTGGACCTCTTCACTTCCAGACATGCACACTTATGATTGACCATCAACACGCAAAAAACCATTACTATGGTCTAATCAGTCAACTGGTGGATACACTGGATCCATGGTAACTTTAGCCTCCAAATGGTAAACCGACTTTCTTACCTGGGTAAGATCTTGGAAATCATAAAAATCCGCATCGAGCTTACAGCGCAGATCTCTAGAGCCAGTTAGACCTTTGGCCGGCTACAGCCTGGAGTTGACATATCATGTTCGTTGACGCATAAGTCAGAATGCGCATGCTTTTATCATGACAACGCTACTGTACGGCGCTGATATCTTAACAGCATACGTCAAGCGAGAGAGCTCCAAGACGTCCACCTAGGTTGGGTTTGGAGTATATACAAAGTGGAGTAGCAGAAACTGATTCCTGACACCCAGGTTCTGGGGTGTACTGTCATGCCGACGCTGGCGGAATATCGTGAGAATAACTAAGGAAGCTATTATAGCATGATAACGATTATGGGTTGGCAGGTTACTAATTGACAGTAACTCGGTTTTTCAGAGGCTTGGAGGTTGGGCTGCAGTGCACCCTACTTAACGTGGTTATTATGTCCCTTACTACAAAATGGAACCCAGTACGTATGTAGTTAGGGGCCAGTTAGTCCAAGGTATGTACTGCGTCCATGCCCACTCAAAAAAACAGTGAATGTGTGGGGGGAGTGAAGTGGAAGCGGCGCAAGACAACCCCAATATAAACAAATTCACGCGCAAACCATCTCGCGCTCACTCACTGGGACAGGGGTGGATCTCGGCACTTGGGATGCTCACAATACCACACGTTTATAGTCGTCTGACCGCGTTGGAAATGCCGAGAAAAGTACAGCCAAAAATTCTAAGCGGCCCTTGGTGAGGTTATGTCAGACGTATGTGACCGCATGGACAGATAGGGAAATGATAAATCATGGGTTTTGACGATGAGCGTGTCATTGTTTAATATCCCAAGTGGTTAAATTTTGTATACGGTCAGAGGCACATTACCAGGGTTATGTTGTCACTGCATGCATAAGAGTGACAGAACTACTAATAGATAAGGGTGCTTGTGAACTTGTGCAGGCCAAGATTACATACCGCGCCATCGGCCTCAACTTGTGTCGGTGATAAAGCATTGATCAGCCATAGTAAGCACATAGTTTCGGAGGCTAATTAAAAGGAAGAGGAAATGTACAACGCAAATACAGTAGCAGATGAAACGGCAGCCTAATGCCACAGCAATGGGCGTCACCTTCACCAGCTTTCGACTAATCCCGAATACAGCCGACAGTGTATGGTCTCAGGACACAGATCGTGCAGCATTAAGATCGGCGAACAAGCGGACACAATTCCGAATCTCAGATCTTCCGTACATTGGGCTTGAGTACGGCGGGTAAAACTGCTTGTTTTAGTCTGTCTTGTCCGTTTCTATTAAACCCTTGAAAAGAATGTGAACCTGTTGGCCGTTAGATAGATGTCGACATTTTGGCGACTACAGAAGTAGCTACGATATAGCTTATGTCTTGCCAGGAAGATTTGGCCCCACATAGAAAGTGGTGCCAACAATTGGGTCAATACAAACGTGTCCATGTCCATGACTGACTTTCTAAGATAAGGAATGGTAGGTGAGTCGTGATAATCTTACCAGAAGGAAAGATTAAACGATGGGGCAGAGGACTCCCAGCGGGGTCGGACCCCACAGCTTACAGGCAAAGTGGTGAAGAGAAACAAAAGCACGCAAAGTCAGCCATAAAGATGCAAAGTGTAGTTTCAGCTAAAAAGCTCACGGACTGTAACCAAAATGCCAACGGGTAGGGGGCATTCAGAATAGGGCGGCCATCAGTTAAGTCAGGATAGTCACTCGAGATGGTAGTTGGCCGGCTAGTTTGGTACCAGATTAACAAAAGACCCAGGACACTAAAAGGTCCCACGTCCGGCGAATCACTCTTACCAAATGTGCTAACCTCTGGCATGGCTCTGGAGTATTCATTATTGACAAACTTAACAGAAACTCCAAAACCATGAGAACGGCTACCGAATAGGACTGGGTCTAGCTGCAAGACTAGATGCGAAATCCTACAAATGTCCACAATCGAACGCTAACAGATCGGCCTTTAACGGAGTTCCATCAAGAAAAAGGAGAATCTGCCCGCATGAAAAGTAATGAATTGCGGGCCATGCATCCATAATATGGTCTGCTTTCGATAATCATCAAGCTGGCGAGAAAATCACCAGTGACGGACCAGAAACTGAAATAGAATTCAACAGGGCTTCACCAGCAGTCATCTCACAGACTAGTGCCCTTACTGTGGACCATGATGAATCCGCAACCTCGACTACGTTATAGTACGTGCAATCACATTGAGATTGGAATTAAAATAGCCGACAGCCTCTACGGGCTGTCGGCATTCTGGTCCACAGCAGAAACGGAATCGTTCACTCCCGTCCCGCACTTTGGATAGGTCGGCGGACAGCACTAGCATGTGCCAAGCGCATGACAATGGGCGACATATGGATAGGGAATCCTGAGTCCTATGGTAGTTCCTTCATGTAAACAGAGGGCACTCGTCAAAATAAGTTCGTCAGGACTACTTGGCCGTTTTAGTTTCAAGTTGAGAGAACAGAAATACTGCCATTGTCATTTCTGATGATAGACTCCTGCCAGAGTTCGCAAGTCCAGAAAAGTGAAGAAACGGCTCGAGCCAGTCTGCTTTTTACCCATACGTCTGTGTTAGAAACTTAGAACAATATAAAATGAATGAGGTGAGCACTCAGTCCTGTCAGCCGTTCACTGTATCACGCAACTAAAAAAGACAGCAAAAAACGCAAGCAAATGCCCAACTGTCTTACGTACACATTTTGCTGATGTGAAACGTTGCCCATCAGTATTTGGTGCATGCTGAAACTCGCGAATTCATTTTCTGTCTGTATGGACTGGGTATTTATGTTAAATTTACAATCCGGCAACACACTTTCGCATTCCTGGGAAATAATTTCGTAATGCTCTTGTTCAACCGATGCGGCATCCAGCGCAAAAGAAAAATGTCACTTGTCTGGACAAAAATAAAGATTAAAGACTATAGATCAGCCACGCAGTTCCCATCCTTTCATTTGCTAAGTTCGAAGACAATACCCTTACAATGTAAGCGCATAAGCAGGGACTTGGAAGTATATGGGATCTTTTTTCATATTATATGACAATGAACGGACAAATGCAGGACACAAACTAGATTGCCTTCGAAACCACACGAAAGTGAGCGAACTGGAAGACTAAAATACTTTTAAAGATTAGCCATTCAAATTGCGAGCGCCAGGTTAGCGAGGCTGTTGGCTGTGACAGTCGTAACGGGCCTTTTTGTAAACGTAAACTTTGAGATCAAAAATATCTATCATATCTATGGTTAACAACATCGTACAATCGATAAAATTGGAGGGGAAATCAGCGTGCGTTGTCACGCGTGAACTTACCAAGATCTTCGCTGCCATTGCTACTCCCATTAAACCAAATTAGGCTTAATACCACAACCGAATTTATGAAGATCCAGTACTGCATGGTTAAGTTTCCAGAGTCGCCTGTTATGACGAGAGACCTGCTTATGTCAACCGCATCTTGTTGACATCGATTACGCACACCAAGTGACTAAAATCGTTGATTTACCACCACAAAACCAAACAGTCCAAATTCAATCTTAAACTTTTTCAAGAACATGTATCTTGAAGGTCGGTGACTTAGCTAATCAGGGGTCGGAGTTTTAACGAGTATCAGAACATTATTACGGAAATGGATGACGTCGTAGTTGGCAGATTGTCCGGAAAAAGAGCAATTTTCTTTTAAGCCATCTGTAAGCGTTTTACTACGGACTTTGCACTGAGTGCCTAGTGTTGACCTGTGACATGAATGAGACTGAGGACCGGGATGCAGTAAAAAATGCGGAAAGGAAGTCTATGACAGGTATTTTAGTAAATAATGCAATTAGTCAGACAGCGGTACGAACCTTCAAGCAATAACAACTTGGAAACTTCAACTTTTATTATCTATGGTCTCATGCGGAACTTGCAGAAATGTAAAATTAACACGATAGAAAATAAAGCCGTGAGGGGATAAGGACAAGTGGCAACGAAATGTATGTAAAAGGAAAGCAAAATGTTATACTCGTGCATAATGCATTAAGAGCAACTAACGATAGACACAAGAACACGTCAAAGCAACACTGTAGCAGGTAGATGTCAGATATCGTAGGAAAACAGTCAAAATTAATAAATATTTCTTTGTACAGTGTTTTGGTACTTTTCACCAGATGAATATCCTTGGCTCAGCTACGACATCGGCAGTTTTTCCGTCGTTGAGAACTGACCGTCGGTTTCTACAATGTCCACCCTGTGCCCCACAGGAGGGTGGGAGCAAGAACGGTGACTTGCGCAGGGCAGCGTAAACTTGCGCTTCATCTACCACACTCCCTCCCTCCCTCCCCACCAGGATTCGTAGTCAAGATAGAGTTAAGAAGACCGGAGACGGAGGAGGTCGCACGTGGATGGCACAGTCGAGCCGCACCTTGGCGTTCCACACCACACCCTCTGGTCCACATAGCAAATAACCAGTTTTTTGACCAGTGGCAAAAGATATTGAGGCTTGCAAGACCAAAATCGCACTTAGACATGCTGTCTTACCCGGCTCGAATCCCACTGAGTGGGAGTCCCATAAATGCCACATTAAGAAGGAGCCATTACTGCCTGACTGTCAGACCACTAGTCCGCCACTCCA
This sequence comes from Spirometra erinaceieuropaei, assembly GCA_902702965.1. Taxonomy (NCBI): domain Eukaryota; kingdom Metazoa; phylum Platyhelminthes; class Cestoda; order Diphyllobothriidea; family Diphyllobothriidae; genus Spirometra; species Spirometra erinaceieuropaei. Next base: position 134,312 of record CACRXP010000368.1, on the reverse strand, counting down.
CACAAACACACTTAACACTGGGCCGATTGCGAGGTCCAAGTTATCCCGTCAGTTGGGAACCTTCCAATTCACGGTTTTTAGCGCACCGTGATAGCTTCAAGCGCGCCAGATTGTTAAGAGGTAGGACGAGAATGTGCTGAGTATTCGACCTCACTATCCCTCCCCATTCTCAGCTCCCAGACACTGTACGAGCCGGTCAAATGAGCGGTGCGGGGGGTGGGCGCCGTTGCTGACATGATCAAGTGACCCTGTCTGCGCTTACCACATGCACGACCTGGTGCCCCAAAAACAAGCACTAGGATTTCACACAACGAAGGTTGAGCGGCGTGAGAGTACCGTAGAAGGAACTGTTTCGGCCCCACTCCCAGCCTGCCAGTTCGCCACTCCACACAACACACACAGAAATGGACGGACTGCTTGGACGAAGTTGGAGAGTCAGTTAGCGGCCTTCAAATCCGCGGCGCTCGACGCGCCGGGATAGTCTCAGGCTCGCGCCACCAATGCGACAAGGGCTGCATGGAGACTGATTTGATACTTACACTTCCCGCTTGCGTGGTAGGTGACAGTTGGTTGCTTGCGATGGGTGATGTTGATGTGCGGGGAGATGGCGTGAGGGAAAAAGTCATTTTGTGGTGCGGTCGGCGGTTGTCTACTGCATGTTTTCTTGGATTTGCCTGTGGCCGAATAGACACATGCGATGCATGAAAGTGCGAGGCCAGTGTGGGCAGTGGAGGCGGTTGCGGAGGATGTAGATTGGTTCCCCAGGCACTGGTTTTACGGTCTCTGTGCGATGGACTTGCAAGTGACCGACCAGGCTGATGTGTGAGGTGAAGGTGCGGTCACAGTGAGGAGAGGTGTAGTACTGGTGTCGATGGTAATGGTGTTGGTAATTGTTGGTTTCTCAGGATTGTGTGTAATGTTGGTGCGCATGGTAAACACCACAACGGTAGCCGTCTGGGCAGCGCAGGAAGAGGAGGA